>PQWD01012913.1:0-30941 GCA_019425675.1 Leucinodes orbonalis | reverse complement strand
CATACTCGCTTTGAAACTAATAACATAAGATCATAGGCTAACACGCAAGACTTACAAATTGTCGTTTAAACAACTAGGCGCTATTTGCTTTCTAATTGGTCCTGGTTGAATATAAAACGACTGCCGACACGGCCTTAAGCTGTTTGACGTAGTTTAGTGGTTGTTCTTGTTGTAATTACTTATAGTTTGTTCTGAAGCTTATTATTATGCCCAGTACTCCAATGGGAGTCAGGGTTGAATACCCGGTTATTATTCACACAATTTCCATGTTTGCATCGTTTAAACTGCGATATCTTCGCGTTTTTAGATACATTATGAGGAAGATTAACATATAGTAGTTATAGTTAACGGTGAGGTTTTTGAGATTGTTTAACTGTACAAGAAGTTAGTTGTGTGATTTTGTATGTAGTAAAGAGCAAAAACTTCATGAAACTATATATTTATGGATTGCATTCAGTAAATAATATGATATTAAACCAACAATTGTCTTTAAAAGACTTATTTAAATAAATATATTTCGAGTTTGAGTAACTGTTAAAATTTATTTCAAACATAATTAAGTTTTTCCCATAATCTTTAAACGCGACCATGTTTTTTTTATATTTTAAAACCTTTACTTGATATTTAGGTTTGCCTTCAATTATTTTTCATTATGATACGATTTAAATGTTGTATTACCTCAAAGAATCTTTTAAAAATCGGTCAGAGTCTGACGTATGTGACAAAGATCTAAAAAGTTATACTTGTATACTTATGTACATCTGACATTATGTTGTCTCGCTGGAATTCCATTGCAGCATTGTTTTTTCTTAATATCTACAGCTGTTGAAAAGTCTTTTATAACTATGGTGAAGCAAAATGAAAACAATTTCGGTGCCTCATTTGAAGATGCATCTGCTTGGTGAAGAGTTCAAAATCTCAAAGGTTTTGAATGTAAACTATTGTTAATATCATATTAATGCTTATAAATTGGCACTAATCATATAAAATAATTACTGCGCAATTCCGTGAAATAATAATACAATTCGACAATGCCAATTTCAAGTCACAAGTAAACACGTATCTTTCACAGTATTACTTATATACGAGTGATTTATTGCTATTGGTAAAACACATAATCATAGAGAACATTGAGAGGTTAGGTATGAACATTTCGATTTACGGCCTAACCCTTTCATTAAGCAGGTATTAAGGAGATAGGTAAACCCACATCAGACATGGTCATACATTGGAGCTTTGTAGACAAACGAACTATGACCCGTCAATAAAACGGAATACCCTAATATTTAAGCGGGGTGGTTTAATTCATTGGCAGGTTGAAGAACTTTCAATTGCGAGGATAGAAGTTAAAATGTACGCAAGAGATGCTTTAGGTTGCGTAAATATCATACTAACATTAGTGGTTACATACATCTGCTTAGTAATGCTAAATAGTAACATATTTACAAACTCAAATATTTGTATTATCTTAATTTCACTGTTTACAAGACACTTGTGTCGTCTAAAATAAAAGCTTACTTCTACCGGCTCGACTAAAGACAATATTTTTCCTTTAAATTACAATTAATTTGCCACTTATTTTAATAAAGAGTTATTTTTCTAAAAGGAATAATTCACCATGTTAAAGCGTTTCTTAAAGGCATGCTTTCGTTTTGATTTCAAATATGGTATTGATTGTAATAGTTTTTTCTTGAAATTTTGATATTATTAACACACAGCATTTTCATGGATACTTCCATGAACTTCGTTACTTTTAATACAATCAAATTGAGTTGAACCATGCAAATATAATTTAATGTCTGGCATTATTTACCTGATACACAGAGTACGAGATTTAACTTATTGAAGATCACTAAACAGATGAGTTTTAAAGGTGGATCAGTTTCCAAAAAATCAATTTAATAAGATTTACTATTCACTTGACGGATTTATCGACTGTATTATTTCTTATTCATCCAGTGTAATATGGGTAAAAAAAAGCAAATATTAATTACATTCCTGTTAGGAAATCGTTGGATTATAACGTTAATTTAGCCGAGGTGAGCGGGTGGATGGACCCTTGTTTCGTTTAGCACTTACCAAGAGCAATCGATTTTAAAGCTCGCTGGATTGAAAATTATATGAGAAGCCTTAGAGAGCGGGCGGTGTTCGTGAGCCGCCAATGCGCTTGTCTTTCGGTTCAATGGGCTTTCTTTAAATTGGCGACGGCTCCGACGCTGGCCGCGCCGCTTATTGCATCCCCGCATCGTCGCGACGTCCACGATATTGCCTCCATTCGACCTTTAAGCAAATAGAATTTCCCAGTTTGTAAATAGGATAGCGTTATAGGTAAATCTACGGCGTGTCCTCGCGTCGTTTACGGGTAAAAGGTAGAAATTCAATTTTTATCGGCGGCACTCGACGCCGATTATCGTCAGCCGGGTTACCCCCCCTGCCGGGCAAATTCGTGCGTGATGAAGGCCAATCTTTCAGCCGTTGTCAAGAGATTGTCTCTTTTTGGGTTTCAGACTTTCTATTCATATTCATACTGAGACCACGGATAACAAAGTCCCACACAATGTCGTTTCTGACGAGTGAACGCCAGGAAAGTTGCGTGCCGCGAGGATTTCCATCATGGGGCCCATCAAATAATAACGAGGTCGTCCTTCTGAAATGGTACGCTGCCCGATATCGCGGCCCGATCAGTACGACAACAATCGTGGACGATCTTTTGTGGTTTATGATAATATATGTCATTGTTATTTAGTCAATCGATTTCGTATTCACTTATGAAGCGTACTTGTAATGCGTACATGCGTATCGATTCGGCTTGGGAATACTATGTGCCCATAAACTTTATACCGCCGCAATGGTTAAATTAATAGGTGTGGAGAACTCATATCTGCAGTATGCGAGCCACCGATGCTTAAGCCTATTGTCAATACGCAGAGAAGCCTTCATGAATTCTGTACATGATCTACTGTAAGGTTTATTGTAATTTACAAAATAGGCAGAGGTTTAATTGCTATCATACTAGGGAAAATCTGTTGTGTAGAGGAGAAAGACTCAGCGTTAAGGATTGTATAAAAGTTAAAAAAATAACTATGTCATATTTATATATTAATACATATTTTTAATATGTAGTATACCTACATTCACATTCATCGCTAGTAAATTTTGGACAATAAGTCAGTTACATGTAACGTAAAGTCACATTGTCCAGGGATTTTGCTGCCCGTCTCAACCTTCATCAGTTTAAAAAAAGCAAAGTTTATTAAGAAGTGCTTAACTATTATTAGTCAATTGTATAATAGTGTAAACCTTTTTTTAAATCTAGGATCTTAAAAATATTCCATTTAAGAATTAATTCGTAATTTTAAACAAAATATAATAATCTTCATGTACCGTATACATTATGCATTCATATAATTTAGTATCGTCTTAATCAATCCCCTAAAAGCTATTACCTTTACATTACGTTCTATGAGTAGACACTTATAGGCTCGTTATTTGAGGGAATTTCTAAGGTAGTAAACATTATACATTTTACTGAAAGCGGAAGGCTACTAATGGCATAAATTGAAGAGCGAGCGCTCAGTAGCAACCGCAGGATTTTGCGTATTTGAAATTCAGTTCCTAGCAGCCGCTACGTGGAAGGTTCCAGAGCGATCGACTATGTAGCACACCAGCCCACCCTTTATAAATTCCTCCATAGAAAACCGAAGGAGATGGATCGCTTTTTACTCGTTGCGGAAACCAGAATTTAAAATTTAAGTATGGGAACATCAAAATTGAGGATTTTAATATATTATTTATTTATATCGTTACCACTGTCTGTGAAGGGTGCAATGTACTGAATTCGAAATTGAATGTGAATACACTGTTTAAAATATTGACAGTAATTATATTGAGATACCACTTTGGGGTAATTTTAGGTTACATGAACCGTATGGAAGAATAAAAATACGTTTCTTTTTTCTTTCTTTTAAATAAGTTCAAAATGTAAATAAGTTCTTCGCTTATGATTTTTTGTGTAAATTATATACATTTTAAAAATACCTCCTTTCACTAAAGCAAATTAAAAAAAGAACTAATAAATCGTAACTTAATGTCACATTAAGTCAGGCTGAACAATTTTTTTTTCATATCATTCGATACATTTTAAGTTTCTTTCTATAAACATATTACTTTAAAACCTGAAAGCAAAACAATATTTGAGTTATCTAAAAAGAGACTAAACGTTGGAATCTAAACTGAAATACCAACGAAGTCACGATTCGGTAACTATTTTTTGCTGATTCAACAGAAATGGCAATTAAAACAGTTTTCAAGTATTATAACAACGTAATCCGTTTGTTAAGAGCTGCCATTGGATGGGCTTCGAATAGCGATATTTTTGTACAGCGAATCGCACAAATCAGAGCTTCTGAATGGCTTTTTGTTAGTCATAAAGCTGGTAGGGGGCGAAATTTTAACATATTAGTTTCACACGAGTGTGTGTGTTTTTTTATATTCGAGTATTTTTATTCCATAAAGATTATTGGGTGCTATTGCGTTATTGCTATGCAAGTATTTATAAAGATGTTAGTTATAATTTCAATTTGTAAAAAAATCTATTAATTGAATGTGAATGAGAGGCACGAGCTTACCCGTATAGATCTTAGCCAACCGCGCGGCCCAGTGTGAATTGGTCGACTTCACGCATCATTTGTAATATGCCCAAACGCTGTTACAGGAAAATCGTTCCAAATTTAAAACATATAAAATTGCAGTTTTTATTGCTACACTATTCTAAAGAATTAAGTAATACCAACTTAGTGGTACAGTACGGTATATATGTAAAGGTTGCAACAATATTCACCGCAAACGAATTACGAATGCACTCAGTGTCTGGTCAAACGACAGGAGCCTGACTCGGCGGTGCTTGCAGCGTCATATCAATCACTATATCCCAGGCACCTGGGCCGGATACGAAATTACGCGAATTTATGTACGGGTCAAACTAACGTTGAGATTTCAGTTGGTCCTTTCAATTTTAAACGGTGCTAATTCAAGAATTTGCTATGTGAGTGGTCAGTTCTATTATTTGACGTTCCGTTGTTTGTTAAACATATTTTCGTTTTTTANCATACTCGCTTTGAAACTAATAACATAAGATCATAAGGCTAACACGCAAGACTTACAAATTGTCGTTTAAACAACTAGGCGCTATTTGCTTTCTAATTGGTCCTGGTTGAATATAAAACGACTGCCGACACGGCCTTAAGCTGTTTGACGTAGTTATAGTGGTTGTTCTTGTTGTAATTACTTATAGTTTGTTCTGAAGCTTATTATTATGCCCAGTACTCCCAATGGGAGTCAGGGGTTGAATACCCGGTTATTAATTCACACAATTTCCATGTTTGCATCGTTTAAACTGCGATATCTTCGCGTTTTTAGATACATTATGAGGAAGATTAACATATAGTAGTTATATAAAGTTAACGGTGAGGTTTTTGAGATTGTTTAACACTGTACAAGAAGTTAGTTGTGTGATTTTGTATGTAGTAAAGAGCAAAAACTTCATGAAACTATATATTTATGGATTGCATTCAGTAAATAATATGATATTAAGCCAACAATTGTCTTTAAAAGACTTATTTAAATAAATATATTTCGAGTTTGAGTAACTGTTAAAATTTATTTCAAACATAATTAAGTTTTTCCCATAATCTTTAAACGCGACCATGTTTTTTTTATGTATTTAAAAACCTTTACTTGATATTTAGGTTTGCCTTCAATTATTTTTCATTATGATACAATTTAAATGTTGTATTACCTCAAAGAATCTTTTAAAAATCGGTCAGAGTCTGACGTATGTGACAAAGATCTAAAAAGTTATACTCGTATACTTATGTACATCTGACATTTATGTTGTCTTCGCTGGAATTCCATTGCAGCATTGTTTTTCTTAATATCTACAGCTGTTGAAAATGTCTTTTATAACTATGGTGAAGCAAAATGAAAACAATTTCGGTGCCTCACCTATAAAAAGCTATATTTTTTTCTGTAACAATGAGCAATAATTACTGTTATAGATATTAAATTTACGTTCCGATCATTAATTAAGAGATTATACATGTAATTTTACATCTGTTTCATAGATGTAAAATTATATGTATAATCTCTTAACCGACCACACTAATTTGAATAGGAAAATAAGTTTATTTAAGTTTAAAAATTATAATAATTTATTTAAAACGTAAAAAATATATCCACTTATATTGAAGATGCATCTGCTTGGTGAGAGTTCAAAATCTCAAAGGTTTTGGAATGTAACACTATTGTTTAATATCATCATTAGTGCTTATTAAATTGGCACTAATCATATAAAATAATTACTGCCAGCAATTCCGTGAAATAATAATACAATTCGACAATGCCAATTTCAAGTCACAAGTAAACACGTATCTTTCACAGTATTACTTATATACGAGTAGATTTATTGCTATTGGTAAAACACATAATCTATAGAACATTGAGAGGTTAGGTATGAACATTTCGATTTACGGCCTAACCCTTTCATTAAGCAGGTATTAAGGAGATAGGTAAACCCACATCAGACATGGTCATACATTGGAGCTTTGTAGACAAACGAACTATGACCCGTCAATAAAACGGAATACCCTAATATTTAAGCGGGGTGGTTTAATTCATTGGCAGGTTGAAGAACTTTCAATTGCGAGGATAGAAGTTAAAATGTACGCAAGAGATGCTTTAGGTTGCGTAAATATCATACTAACATTAGTGGTTACATACATCTGCTTAGTAATGCTAAATAGTAACATATTTACAAACTCAAATATTTGTATTATCTTAATTTCACTGTTTACGAGACACTTGTGTCGTCTAAAATAAAAGCTTACTTCTACCGGCTCGACTAAAAGACAATATTTTTCCTTTAAATTACAATTAATTTGCCACTTATTTTTAATAAAGAGTTATTTTTCTAAAAGGAATAATTCACCATGTTAAAGCGTTTCTTCAAAGGCATGCTTTCGTTTTGATTTCAAATATGGTATTGATTGTAAGTTTTTTCTTGAAATTTTGATATTATTAACACACAACATTTTCATGGATACTTCCATGAACTTCGTTACTTTTAATACAATCAAATTGAGTTGAACCATGCAAATATAATTTAATGTCTGGCATTATTTACCTGATACACAGAGTACGAGATTTAACTTATTGAAGATCACTAAACAGATGAGTTTTAAAGGTGGATCAGTTTCCAAAAAATCAATTTAATAAGATTTACTATTCACTTGACGGATTTATCGACTGTATTATTTCTTATTCATCCAGTGTAATATGGGTAAAAAAAAGCAAATATTAATTACATTCCTGTTAGGAAATCGTTGGATTATAACGTTAATTTAGCCGAGGTGAGCGGGTGGATGGACCCTTGTTTCGTTTAGCACTTACCAAGAGCAATCGATTTTAAAGCTCGCTGGATTGAAAATTATATGAGAAGCCTTAGAGAGCGGGCGGTGTTCGTGAGCCGCCAATGCGCTTGTCTTTCGGTTCAATGGGCTTTCTTTAAATTGGCGACGGCTCCGACGCTGGCCGCGCCGCTTATTGCATCCCCGCATCGTCGCGACGTCCACGATATTGCCTCCATTCGACCTTTAAGCAAATAGAATTTCCCAGTTTGTAAATAGGATAGCGTTATAGGTAAATCTACGGCGTGTCCTCGCGTCGTTTACGGGTAAAAGGTAGAAATTCAATTTTTATCGGCGGCACTCGACGCCGATTATCGTCAGCCGGGTTACCCCCCTGCCGGGCAAATTCGTGCGTGATGAAGGCCAATCTTTCAGCCGTTGTCAAGAGATTGTCTCTTTTTGGGTTTCAGACTTTCTATTCATATTCATACTGAGACCACGGATAACAAAGTCCCACACAATGTCGTTTTTGTTCTGACGAGTGAACGCCAGGAAAGTTGCGTGCCGCGAGGATTTCCATCATGGGGCCCATCAAATAATAACGAGGTCGTCCTTCTGAAATGGTACGCTGCCCGATATCGCGGCCCGATCAGTACGACAACAATCGTGGACGATCTTTTGTGGTTTATGATAATATATGTCATTGTTATTTAGTCAATCGATTTCGTATTCACTTATGAAGCGTACTTGTAATGCGTACATGCGTATCGATTCGGCTTGGGAATACTATGTGCCCATAAACTTTATACCGCCGCAATGGTTAAATTAATAGGTGTGGAGAACTCATATCTGCAGTATGCGAGCCACCGATGCTTAAGCCTTTTGTCAATACGCAGAGAAGCCTTCATGAATTCTGTACATGATCTACTGTAAGGTTTATTGTAATTTACAAAATAGGCAGAGGTTTAATTGCTATCATACTAGGGAAAATCTGTTGTGTAGAGGAGAAAGACTCAGCGTTAAGGATTGTATAAAAGTTAAAAAAAAATAACTATGTCATATTTATATATTAAGACTACATATTTATTAATATGTAGTATACCTACATTCACATTCATCGCTAGTAAATTTTGGACAATAAGTCAGTTACATGTAACGTAAAGTCACATTGTCCAGGGATTTTGCTGCCCGTCTCAACCTTCATCAGTTTAAAAAAAGCAAAGTTTATTAAGAAGTGCTTAACTATTATTAGTCAATTGTATAATAGTGTAAACCTTTTTTTAAATCTAGGATCTTAAAAATATTCCATTTAAGAATTAATTCGTAATTTTAAACAAAATATAATAATCTTCATGTACCGTATACATTATGCATTCATATAATTTAGTATCGTCTTAATCAATCCCCCTAAAAGCTATTACCTTTACATTACGTTCTATGAGTAGACACTTATAGGCTCGTTATTTGAGGGAATTTCTAAGGTAGTAAACATTATACATTTTACTGAAAGCGGAAGGCTACTAATGGCATAAATTGAAGAGCGAGCGCTCAGTAGCAACCGCAGGATTTTGCGTATTTGAAATTCAGTTCCTAGCAGCCGCTACGTGGAAGGTTCCAGAGCGATCGACTATGTAGCACACCAGCCCACCCTTTATAAATTCCTCCATAGAAAACCGAAGGAGATGGATCGCTTTTTACTCGTTGCGGAAACCAGAATTTAAAATTTAAGTATGGGAACATCAAAATTGAGGATTTTAATATATTATTTATTTATATCGTTACCACTGTCTGTGAAGGGTGCAATGTACTGAATTCGAAATTGAATGTGAATACACTGTTTAAAATATTGACAGTAATTATATTGAGATACCACTTTGGGGTAATTTTAGGTTACATGAACCGTATGGAAGAATAAAAATACGTTTCTTTTTTCTTTCTTTTAAATAAGTTCAAAATGTAAATAAGTTCTTCGCTTATGATTTTTTGTGTAAATTATATACATTTTAAAAATACCTCCTTTCACTAAAGCAAATTAAAAAAAGAACTAATAAATCGTAACTTTATGTCACATTAAGTCAGGCTGAACAATTTTTTTTTTCATATCATTCGATACATTTTAAGTTTCTTTCTATAAACATATTACTTTAAAACCTGAAAGCAAAACAATATTTGAGTTATCTAAAAAGAGACTAAACGTTGGAATCTAAACTGAAATACCAACGAAGTCACGATTCGGTAACTATTTTTTGCTAATTCAACAGAAATGGCAATTAAAACAGTTTTCAAGTATTATAACAACGTAATCCGTTTGTTAAGAGCTGCCATTGGATGGGCTTCAAATAGCGATATTTTTGTACAGCGAATCGCACAAATCAGAGCTTCTGAATGGCTTTTTGTTAGTCATAAAGCTGGTAGGGGGCGAAATTTTAACATATTAGTTTCACACGAGTGTGTGTGTTTTTTTATATTCGAGTATTTTTATTCCATAAAGATTATTGGGTGCTATTGCGTTATTGCTATGCAAGTATTTATAAAGATGTTAGTTATAATTTCAATTTGTAAAAAAATCTATTAATTGAATGTGAATGAGAGGCACGAGCTTACCCGTATAGATCTTAGCCAACCGCGCGGGCCCAGTGTGAATTGGTCGACTTCACGCATAATCTTTTTGTAATATGCCCAAACGCTGTTACAGGAAAATCGTTCCAAATTTAAAACATATAAAATTGCAGTTTTTATTGCTACACTATTCTAAAGAATTAAGTAATACCAACTTAGTGGTACAGTACGGTATATATGTAAAGGTTGCAACAATATTCACCGCAAACGAATTACGAATGCAACTCAGTGTCTGGTCAAACGACAGGAGCCTGACTCGGCGGTGCTTGCAGCGTCATATCAATCACTATATCCCCAGGCACCTGGGCCGGATACGAAATTACGCGAATTTATGTACGGGTCAAACTAACGTTGAGATTTCAGTTGGTCCTTTCAATTTTAAACGGTGCTAATTCAAGAATTTGCTATGTGAGTGGTCAGTTCTATTATTTGACGTTCCGTTGTTTGTTAAACATATTTTCGTTTATTATTGTTGTCTTGTTTTTATTTGTACTATGTAACACCTTGATTTGGCAAACGCCTGTATAATATTCAAACAATAATTTGAAATTCTACACCCCTGGCACTTAAATATATAATATTTAGTATCAGGGCTATTGAATCTTTTTGCTAGAAATTTGTAATTTCTCAAACGAAGGTTTACGAGTCGTATTTGTGTCAGCAACTTTGTAAGTTATATTGTACTAGCTCAGCAAGTATTAGTTCTTTCAAGAAAATTTAAAATCTTTTATATTTTGGTATGTTACTAAAAATTTCATTAATTTATAACAATATAAGACTTGCATTAAATATTTATTGATACCATTAATTTAGACACAAGTAGAATAGAAAAGCCAGTTTTTCCAAATTAGCTCCATTCAAATGGGAAATTCACTGTGCCGTCAGCAAAAATGTAATAGGCAGATCGGGCATCGGTTGAGCGTAGTATTGGGACGGCATCCTCTGTAAGCCCGGCCACCTAATCCCCAGTCTAACGGCAGCGGTTAGGCCCTCTACGTAAATTTGTGTAATTTCGTATCCAGGCCAAGTGCCAAGGGATCGACCCGGCTATGGTGATTGATATAACGCCGCTCGGTAAGCAGCGTCGACTTGTTTCTGTCATTTGTGCCCTGCTCTTTATATTCGCTGACGTAAACTGATTTGGATTTTTACGTAATCAGTGGTATTTTAAGCACATTTTTATACTGAATTTCGAATTATCTTACAATTTTTTTTTATTTTTTTAATGATTTTGTTGTGTGGCTTTTTATATCTGTTGAAAGCAACAACAAATTGAACCATTTTATAAATTGTACTTCAAGAAAACAGCAAGATTTTTTAAAAGTTCTTAAATTCAAATATGATACAATAAGTAATTGAAATAAATCCAATACTTGCAGTGTTATTGCTAGTTGACTACAAATGAATTTTATTACTAAACCAGATCCCGGATAGTTAATAATATTATCCGTGAAGTTATATAAGACCTACTGATAACAAGGTTGTCAGTACTTTATTATATCGCTCACCGATATCAAAGTATGATAGTTTGACAGCCCATTTATAACTGTCATCATAAATGTTAGCGTAAATAAGTATTTAATAGGCAAGTTAATAAGTAGAAAACTTTGAATAAACTCTGCCGGGACCGTCAATGTTAAGAGCCATCAGACAGAACTGCCTACTTTGCCAAAGTTACAACTAAGTAGGATTTATGTTGGATTCATGTTTCCTCAAAAGGATTATGGGAATATCATACTGACAACATATTATTTTGGTAACTTTCCTATTTTAAGACCCAAGTGCGCTTCTTTTTAAATACGTAGCACTATTAATTTTAGCTTTGTTATCTTAACTAACTAATATTTCGTTATTTGAAAGTTTTAGGTGTTTTGAATTTCATTTTTCATAAATTATTGAATATATTTGAAATTAACAAACTTCATGTTTACCCGAAAAAGTTAATTTTAATCTTCTACAAACTTGTAAATATATAACTATATTTATTAACTGTCTAAAAGCATGGCATCAACGATGCAAATTGCTAAACCACACCCGACCGAACCCTCAACAAAAACGGACGTTCTCATACCCAAAATCAGATATGAAAATATTTTGCCAGTCAGCAGTTTACCTAAGTTGTAATAGTAAACACACTTAATACCCTTTCATTTATAACTCCCTCTGTGGTTCTTGATATAGGCTCGCCCTTAATACCGACTTAATTAGTGTCACGCAAGTTCCTTAATCCTAGGCTTGAGGATCGTACGACCGTTCTTAAAATGGAGATTAGTACGGCAAATATCTCGAACTACGCTATCCGTTCATAAAACCACTATACAACAGGGTAAAAACGGGTTGGAGTGCTCTCAAATTGTATAACTAGGGTTGTCTCTCGTTTATATCACGTAACCATTATTACATTGATTTATTGACGCATCTATTTTCTTCAATAAATTTATCCATTTTCTATGTCCTCAACTCGTACATGCAAATACAACTTGGTTCTCTCTAAAAATGAATTCTATTTCTCTGGCAAACTGATTTCATCTCAATTCACCAGACATTATGAAATGTGACACTGTATGTTTCACAAAAATTAATTCAACTCCAGAATTTTTAAGTATGTAACTATATTTTCCATTCGCTGCGACATGTCGGCACGAAGAGTCACTGCGACGAGGAATTCTAAAAGAACTTGAACACAAACATAGTATTTTGTGTACGGAAGTCCTGCCGCGACCGCGTAGAACGGATGTGTTGGAAAACGCTTGCATACTGAGTAGGCGTGCCTAAAAGACACTGCGGTATAGTTTACCTACAGTGGATTATACGAAACTTAAACGTGCCACCTAAATCTGCGACAAACCAAACCACCCCATTACGACGTAGAGTTATCCGCGCGCCCAACTAAATTACAGAGGTTGTCCCAAATCTTCATAATATACCGCCGAAATTTCAAATCTTTGTAACGTATCAGTATTACATAAGCATTATCGACTCCTGACATCTCGGCTTGCGTCGCTCACCTCGTTTGCGGTTAATCTCGTTAAAATTTTACTCATAAATTTCTTGGTCGAACGTCAGTGAAAATTATTTCTACGCTGTCCCTGTCTTGTCAGTCGACAAATTAGTTACGAATTTATTCGTGCCGATAGACGTGCGTTTTTATTTTTAACGAGACATCAAACATTATCGAGGGCCCGAGGAGTTGCTCAAGCGGCTGTTTACAAATAAGAAACGGCGAGGAGACGAGTGCGTAATAAATTTTATAACACGGCATCGATCCGGCTTCGAACGTAATAATAATATATCGGCACGAAATATTGGAATGTTTCGGTGCGCCCGGCCCGCATCTCAAAATAGACCCTCATCAAAGACAAGCAGGTTTGCAGCTGTAAATCCATTTCGGTGTGGCTTGTCCGCATTATAAATTGGAGCGTACATATACGTACGCGTCATATGTGTGCCGGATTGCGGCGTCCTGCGACCCCATCTCATGTCGCATTCGTTTGCGTTTTCTATTAACGTGTCCCGGACACTATTAGGATGGCTAGATGGATGTTGTAATTTGATTTTGTACACATCCCCCGAATCACAGCAAAGCTTGAACCCCGCGCGTCGCGTTTGCTATGCTTTGCATTTCTTGATACAATATTTTTTGTTATAGTTGCGAGTAGTCATTATTAACAATGTCACTCGGTTGACAAACTGCTTGTGTATGATAATTCAAGTCATATTGCATTTGATGAAACGCGGCACGGGAGCCGGGGTTCGCTGAGCACTCTAGACGACCGCAGTGCATAGATTTGCATTTTACGGTTTTGATACGTTGAGCGAATATTCAGTGCGGTGTCGGCGTAGGTATCTTTTCAATTCGACGGGGCGCGAGCGGGCGCCGAGTGGCCGTTGGAGGGCGCTCGAGTGGCGGCGCGTGCTCGAGTGCCGGCCGCGATGCGCCTGCGCACGCCGCCGCCCCCTCTCGGCCGCTTCCCTACGTGGGTTATTACAATTAACTGCCGCAGACTTATGTTAAAACTTCCTGCAGATCACACTTCACATTAATATGGAGACATTTTTTGATGAGCACACTTCTTTAGAAAATACAACTTTAGAAAGATAAAACCCTTTAAAACGTAATATTATTAATTGCGAAATATATCTTTCAAGCAATCCTTTAATTGGTTTCTCAATAAAGAGTTCTTTGAAAAAATATTTTGGCGCTTAATCACTCACCACCATAATTAATATATAATGTCCTTCTTCTCATCGAGTGTATACCATCATTAATACTGAGAAAGAAGATCGATTTAATATAATGAAGTACCTAAGTTGGATGATAGAAAACGTTAAAATGAAATAGATTTGTCGTAGTTTGTCAAAATGAAATAGACTAGTTCTATGTACCACCAATGATGTAAAAAATATAGATTCGTGATATGCTAACAAAACAATCGAAAAAAGTGTTCCGAATGCAGCGACAGCACACATACATATTCGAATGAGCGTACATTTACCTGAATAAAGTTCCTACAACTGTATTCTCTTTGGCGGTTCGTTTTTGAGGCACGGATGGCGTATTTTATATATACAGAATATTATTGTGTACCACTCATAAAACTTGATAAAAGTTTAAAGGAAGAACCAAATTTAAATCTGTAACATGAAGCCAGATTTTTTGAGTTGAGATGATTACAACTGATGACAGTTACTAGAAATTCTGTTACGTCATAAAAACAATAGATTTAAAAGTGGCCAGTGATTTTAATTACTTCATTATCGGTAGTAAAATTACTTTCAATGCACGTTTAGATATATTCACATGTTTAAGTTAATAGTATTTGAGTAAAAAATACTTTAAATACATTTAGTTAACAATTTGAAATAATAAAAAATCTAGAAACTTGGACTTATTTCTACACATTTTGCAACACATGTTATAAATAAAATCTAATTTTGAACTCAAATTGAGTGGAGCAGTATAAATGTTGCAAATTGAGGAAACATGTTTTAGAGCTATTCATGTGTGCACTTTGATATGGGGTAAAAATAAAACAAATATTATTTATACTGAAACACTTTTAACCCTTTAACCGCTTCAGTTGCAGAATTATTATTCAACAACCACAATTGATTTCTGTTGTGTCTGGAATCCCGGAGGTATAATAGGTTAAATATTATGTTTAGAATCTTAATGATTATGTAACTCTTACTAAATAATACTGTTACTTTATTTTCATGTATTTTTTGGTTAATGGTGGCTAGTGAAACAACACACAACATAAGTATGATGATTGACTTCCAGACGCATGGTTTTGACAAGAAAAATACGAGGCGGTTAATAATAATTCTGTAAAAAAAAATATTTGTATTTGGTCCCACAGTATATTTTTTCAATATAGATAGAGACTACATCTTTACTTTATATTCCAAACCTTAGTGTATTGATATTTTACTTATTGATAGATTTTAGTTTATTGATAGATGGTTTACTATGATTGTACATTTGAAATAATTTACCAGATGTCAACAGGTCCTAAAAGTTTCGATATTGGAACTAAGGCCTTACATGACAGCAAATAATAGACACAATGAATAACAACGATTACAAACTATTCGAAGTCGATAAATACTCGGTCAAGGTTCACAGAAACACCACCACGATTCGGTTATGTTTAACCTTTGAAGTGGCGGTTAATTTTAAAGTACACAACGCCTTATCTGAAACCAACGGGTATTTATAGTTTGGTTTGTAACAGAGCGCCGAATACCGGAGTGCGGTGTATATTTGTGCTGTTGAACTGTGTTGCTGATGCGACTGTAAAATATCGAAATAAGCGAGTTTTAATATATTCAAACATGAACTACGTACATTGCGAAAAGTATTCCAGCTTATACCTTAACCTTTAGGATTACTAGATGCTAGGCTCGAATACTACTACACCTACTCTCAGTGAGTATTAACGTTGAGATGTATCTGCCTACTTCTTGATGTCAAAAAAGTGCACGGGCTAGTAAAATTACAGAATATTTGAGACTCAATATCTCTCTGATGAAGTGCGAATAGCAGCAGTCTAGATAGTACATACTTTTTATCAAAAGATAATGGTAATAGTAGAGCGTCGGTGGCTCAGTGGTGTGGACTGTCGCCTTCCTACCGGGAGGGCTGAGGTTCAAATCCCGACACGTACCAATGTATTTTCGAATTTTCGAAAAATATATGTGCGTTATCCGACGCTCTTACGGTGAAGGAAAACATCGTGAGGAAACCTTCATGCACGCCTGCGAAGAGATTCGAAGGTTGTGTGTGAAGTCGTCCAATCCGCACTGGGGCCCGCGTGGGCGACTAAGGCCTAATCGGGTAGGCTCGTGCCCCTCGGTGGGGACGTTTAATGAGCTGATGATGTGATGTGATGTGAATGGTAATAGTTACTTTCAACACAGCATTTGGAAGAGGTGTTTCTGTAACTGTGAACGAACTAAATATCCTACTATCAGGTAAACATGAATAAACCTAATGTTATGTTTAATTCTCTCTCTCTCTTAATTCAATCTCTTCTTGTTTTTAACTTTAATAGTATTATAATGATACTTCACCTTCTTTTCAACCTACCGCAGTCCACTACTGGACACGTCGTCTCCCCATTTAGCGCCAGATTCCCGTCCTCGCCTTTCATATCCAGCCTCCACCAGCGACCTTTCGCAATTCGTCGGTTCATTGGCTGGAGTCGTCCTACGCTACGTTGTCAAGACGTCTCCACTCCAGAACTCGTCTGCTCCAACGGCCACCGGTTCTGCGACATACGTAATCAATCAATCCACTACCACTTCAATTTTCTGATCCGGCGGGATACGTCGGTAATTTTAGTTCTCTTACGGATTAAATCATCTCTGAAATGAAATGAAATGATCTATGGGAACGCAATTTTATATCATGCCAAATATGAAACACACACAAACTATCCGTAGCTAATTAAGGATTTACTATTTTTTTAATTAATTGTTTTTAATGCTAAAACTAATTTACCAATCCGAAATATGCTTTAAGTCTCGAGGCACGATATTTAATTAACAAATAAATGAATAGAAATCGGATAAACGTGCTTAAATACAAAGTTTTTTGTAAATTTAATACATACATATTATATTTAAAGAACACCGAAACCAATAAAAACGGGAACTTTTATGTAAGAGCCTACATCTCAACTAATTACACCATATAGGTCATTTGTAAATAGGTACATTATAAAAACCACCTTAACCATTATTTATAGGAATGATTCAATAGCTTCAGCTTTATAATATTCAGTTATGACGATTATTAAAATACATTTCTAGTTACAATTAGTATTATTTATAATGCATATAGATACTTGATATTACATGTACATAATTTAAATGACCATCAAAAAACAAAATTATTCGCAGCATTTCCATTATATATTACTGACACTAAAAAGCAATAATTCAGACCTTAATAAACAAAACTTCTTGGTCAAATTAAGGGAATAAAATTCAAGAATTGGTTTCACATACTATTACGCCCAAAAAGTCGTATAAAAGTTGCATTTACTATATCCAAAGAAAATTCCTGCGTTCGCTTAATTTCTAGTACAACGTTATCAAAGCTATAAATCAGACTGGGAATATTAAAAGTGGGCCCATGAAGACTATTACCCTACAATTTTAGCGGTAATTTAGTCACAAATTCGAATGACATGTAGTTCTATCATATAGCTAACCAGCTACGTCAGCGGCTATTTAATAAAATAGCATTTTCACTGCGTATGATTTACATTATTTTTTAAGGAACTACCTCTTGCATCTTAATTTTATTTCAGTTGTTATAAGTATAGTTTTTTTAGTAATATAACGTTTCTTTATCTATTCGCAGATTATATATTTTGAAAATGATTTATCAATTTATTTTCGACTATTAAAAATTGTCCCTATTTTTAAATTTTCAAAAAGTGTGAGTCCGTTGTTTGCCGTAAAAAATACTTAATGATACATACAATATAACATAATCCTGTGCTAACTAGGCATTATATTTTAAATTACTTCTACCATGAAACTCTGTTTAAAGGATATAATTAACTAATTTCTGACATATGCGCCGGAGAATACATTTTGCACAAGTGGTACGCAATATACCTTTTGTATAATTAAACTCCGGGCAAACCTAGTTTAACTTTAATCCTATAGCCTCTTGACACCGCTTTTCACATGAGGGGGGCTTATTTTGTCGTCGACAATATCGAACGACAGCGTTCACTAACCCTAGCCGTGTCACCGAAAACCCAACTGTCGTGTCTATAAGATACGAATCGTTTTCCGACGTAATACATGAGGACGTCACATTCGGTAGAAGTATCTACGAGACGGGACTGTGATCCAACATTGTGCATATACTGTAAGTAGGTCTAGGCATCTACATCAATCTGTTGTGGTCTGCAACTACCAGCTGTCACCTCATAAATTATGTCAAGATTTAGTACAGTATGATTTATAAAGCTAACCAAAAATATTGAGGAAATCAAAAAATGTTTCGTCAAGTACACAATCCCAGATAACTCCAAGCATAGAAGTTGTTGCTTATTTTTTTCTTTTACCTTATAGAATGGTCAAGAATTTATTGTAAACAAATTTCATTTTTAGCTTAATCGTTCGTAATATAAAGTATTTAAAACTGGTATGAGACAATATATAAGGAGATATTACATTGCTAATATAAAAAAAGGTTTAACGTACGCGCCATTCTTAAACTTGGCATTTAGCAGACACGTCCATGGTCCAGCCCTTGGCGATTTAATGAATGCTCTCGCCGACCCTAGCACGGCTTACAACGTTTAGACCCTTATTACGCATTCTCGACATTTGCCTAATGTATGAAAATTTGAAAGAACGAACCATGTTGATGGTGCTCGAAACAAAATAATTGGTACGGTCGCGCGGTCCCAGATTCGGCCTCCACATTCATTATTCACTTTTTATTTCACCCTCCCCCCGGCTTATAATTTGACTCGAAACATAAAATCAAGTTTTATTTGATTATGCGTAGCAAAAGGAAAACTCGGAATATCTTGTATCCTTCACTTTTAATAGGGAGAAGAATCTTTATGTTACGATTTACTTAGGAAAGTTAATTTTGTTTTCTTCACCCGTTGCAACTTTGGTCGGCTCTTTGCAATTGCTCAGAACTTTTTGCTTCAATTAAAAAACTCATCTAATTCTTCTATTTCACTTTACTTCGTTAATGACAAAATTTATATTTCCTAAAGAAAAAATTGAACATTAGAACATAACTACGCAACGATAATTAGTATTTCCAAATCCAACGCGTACAAGCACAATGCGGCGAACTTGGAACGAGACAGAGCTGAGCATAGTGCTGATTACAAATAAGCATCCTGAACTTATGCCTATCTTTGCTTGCCACCCACATATCTGTCAGCGTATTCCAGACAAAGCAGCCTTCAATCTTACAATAGCTAAGGGTTGCTATAGGCATAGTTTTTTGCATTTAACACTAGGGGAGAAAGCGGCAAGGCGTCCCGACGGCTTGCTTTCATCCACTCTCAGCATAAAGGGAACTATTCTTGCGCCATATTCGTGTATGTATACATAAATGCGTATACCGTACCCTTGCATATAGTGTCGTTTCGATGTTCTTTGAATGGCTTTCGATGACAAGTGCGCTGAACAGTTTCGCTTTTTTGACTGCTAATGCGTCTATTGTTTCGATCGGGAGTACGCTTTTAATGGAGTCTAGGTTTGCAAGGGCTGAAACATTTTCTTTTAAAACTAAGCTAGCAGGACTGATTCCGACGTACGTACAAACTTTTTACATACTTTGACTTTTTTAAATAATTACATTGTTTATATAAAAACGTAGGTAAACCAACAACAATAAATAATATATTCGTAGCAAGTATTATACTCGATTGACAACGGTATTATACAAGTCATATGAATTCAAAAGGCGAAAATAATAAGATTACAGGCTATACCAGAGTAGGTACTATTCGTATTGAAAAGAGTGGCCCTTTGTTCGCGGGTGGAGGCCCTCCGTACGAGTAATAGAGTGAAAGAAGCAATATCCAAGCCACTTCATACCTACTTTATCCATTTCTTTCCACCATTGTGAGATACTCTTTAAATTTTTCATGGGCTTATCAACGCATCGATCAGCTGTTATTTATTCAGCTCACGACGTTAAACTGAGAAGTTTGTTCATTTACATGCATTCGTTTTTCTTTATGTTGTATTGTATAAAAACTTACGTTGGCTTATAAGATTTAACCAGTTGTATTCGTTTTTCTTTTAAAGTTCATGTGATAGCTGTATAGACTACCTACTTAAGTCTATAGTTATATCAGATTATATTATAATGACATAATTATAATATAATATGATATAACTATAAAAAATTGTAGTTTTATACCCAACATAATGAGTGCGTCGTTTTTTTTTGTTCAATTTTGATCTTTTAAGTATACATTAATATTGTTATTGTGTTGAAATTTTAATTGTGTATTTAGGGTTACAAACAACTTTCGTTACACTTTTAAGTCCAATCAACAATCGTGTGCCAATTTCAGATTATTTTAGAGCAATATATTCGAACCAAAGAGACAGCGAACACTAGAACAAGATAGAGATTAATACCGTGCAAGTGCTATTGAAGCCGAGTAGCAGTAACATTTCGTTAATGTCCCCCATTTAGTTTGTATCCCGATTGTCTTGCGGCGTGATGTCATGGTGCGGCCGCAGTCCCTTTTGTACTGAGATCCCTTGATTAAATATGGTAATAACAATTTACTTCTGGGGATGCAGAAATGTACAGAGTGAAATCGAGAACATTGGCACTTTTTGAAAATAGAATTTTAGAGTACATCCCCCAAACATGCGACAAATCTCATCATACAAGAATCGAATATTTTTAAACACTAAAAATAATGTAAAACACTTTGCGATTGATGAATAATATCTAATACAATAAAAATGTTGACTTTAAAAAAATTGACAATGGAGTTAGGCGGGATTACGGCACGTCATGCGGCATAGGACGGCGCATGCGCGGTGGGGTGGGCGGCGCGGGCGCGATGAATAAAGTAGTACGAGTTATAGTACATTATCGTATAGCTCAATGCGAAAATTTATTTATTTATAATTTTTATGATAAATCTGTATGGTATTAGCTTCCCATAAAAATTTCAATAATATGAGTACAATAGTAGGTCAAGTGATTGAAAATTCACCCTGTAGATATTATATCATGTTTGACATAAGTATGTAAGATGGTTCAAAATGAACTCTGTCTAAAACGAAGTAACTAGTTTAACCACTCGAATGCTTAGGTGAAACTAAAGACCTGAAGTTTAGATTTTCTGTTACTTTTTACTAAACTTTAGAGGAGATATACTTTTAATTATATATTATTGTTTAATTCCTGCTACCTCAATTTAATCATTTTAAAAAAATACGAGTGTTTATTTTGTGTAAAAATGATCATTTATAAAACACATCTAAATTAAATGTTATATGCTTTAAATGTTGACCATACTAACTGAAAATTCAGAGAATAATTTTCCTTTCTCTATATTAGGAACATTAAATGAGTTCGGTACTCCAGTGAGGGTAGACCAAGTACCTATTTCACGGCGTCCCGAAGTGAACTAACGAGATGGCACCCTAAGCCCTGGAATCACCATTTGCCAGCCGTGCGGTCCCTGTATTGTTACAAATGGCACAGATCTGTTCGACGCTACCGTGCGAGACCTAATGAGCTGTGAAGTAGATAAGGTAGCTACATAAGGAGACGGGATCAACCCCTATCTATGCGAAATGCTCATTGCTCACTGCGCCGGAGCGAATGTGGATATCTACAGCATTAAATTGAAAACTTACGCTTATTTTATATTTATTTACACCTAGAAATTATCTTAAAAGCACTCCCATAAAAATCTTAGGTTCATGAATTTTTGAGCAATGTGCACTAAACACAAATTTACTAAAAATTTCAACCGAAATGCAAGCGGTTTTCGCTATACGGCACCGGGCTATGAAAAAGAAATGCCGGAATATAATAGGTGGGTCAAATTCCTTTTGGCGAGTGTCGTAATAATGAAAAATAGGTGCTTCAAAATACGCATTTATTCATGAAGACAAAGAGCAGACGAGCGGTCCAGCCGTGGGCAAACAAAAATGAAATGCAACGTCAGCGTCGCAGGGCGGGCAACCTTTGTGCGGCGATCCACCCGAATTCCCTCCGTGTAAAAATTGATTAATATTGTCCCAAACGTTAGTATCTACCGCAATAAATGGCATGTACTCTTTCACGCTGCAGAAAACTCGAGGAAGAAAATGTTTCCAACTGGATTTCGCAAGCTGTAATTTCTTTTTTCGAATGAACGAAAAAGGTGTGCAGCGCTGAGTGGATTTAAAGCAATAAAAAAATACTCGTTCAAAAGAATTGTGCGAGTGCTGATGCTCGATGCATTTGTATGTACCTGTACCTACAGTTATTTAAAATGGTCGTCGTGCTATTCCTGTGCATTTAGTTGCAAATAGAATACAACATTGAACGCCGTCATTGATATCAAACTCTCACAGACAAGAATGTTCTGGAATAGTGTAGTCATGTTTTGCGGGAGCGCGCTGTGACACTGTCGTATTTTGGCGCACCAGCCAGGTTTCTGACGTATGCAGCGAGGGACGGATGGAAACGTAAAATTTGAACTCCCAGTTTCTGGCAGCACATTATGAATTGAGTTAGACAACTCGTGAGCTCGTAAAGGGTGACTGTACCGCAGCATCGTAATTGTTGTGTGTTGTTTTGCCGTGCTGCCGTTCGGTGTTTGTCGACGCCCGCGGTCAAGTTGGACTTAATTAAATTGTTGTATTTTTCACAACAAAATGACTGCGCCGCGTAACCAAGTCCCCTTAACGAGGGACCGGTTAATGTCATTTGGCACCGATGGAGTCGGCGTGCACGTTTAGAAAATTTGGAATCGTGAGTCTTTCTCTACTTCACTTTTCTTGCAAACATCTAAAAGTTTTTATAAACCTGTACGGTTAAACACTTATATTATTATCTTCTGAATCTTGGATTTTGGTGAATAGTCATAGATTTTAACAAAATTATTCCATCGTTCTTTTGCCAAAGTGGAATCGAAATAATAAGTATTCGGATCAAGAATGAAATTACTTAAGCTGAGTGTTCATACAATTTGGCTAGGCAAACTCATTCGTGGCGGCGATTAATTCTGGCAATCACAGGTAGCGCGTTCCAATTTAGAGCGGGCCAAAAATTGGATATGCGGTGAATAATAATTTTCCCTGTGGAGTAGACTGTGTTGTCCACATTTAAGGTAATTGCGAACAGTTTCGGCTGACGTGGCTACCGGTTAACCTGACACTCGCTCCCTCGGGATACCCTTTACAATCCCATTTATAAATGCCGCTTAATCAAATTTTTATTTATCGCTCCCCACGTATTTGCGTTACAACCATTGCTGAAATATATTCTATTACGAATGAATAGGTGATTTTGATTCTAAAATTAATACAAGCGTGCTCAAGTCGAAGTTTTAATGAAATAACAATAAATTGGGAACCGTTTAATTGTTGTTTGTCTCTTTTTGGTCAATATCAAAAGGATTTAATCAAATATATTTGTCTATATTTATTATGATATAATTTTTTATCAATTATTTACAATTTATTGTAACTAAATTGATCCGTATAATAAAAATAAAACTTTATTAATAGCACGCTTAAAATACTCTACTTGCAAACTCAAACAGTCATACCTGAAACCTTTTTGTTTCATAAGTTTCATTAATAAGTAATATATTTTTTTTAAGTTTATCAAAATGGGTGGCTTAGGTATTTTGAATCAAATTTTATCTATTCGCATCGAAAGCAAGTGATAATCCAGCGTCCAAAAACGGAAACAATTTTCTACAAGTGCCAAATCATACTCTCACCCGGCTTTACCTTTATGTCAAATATACACATCTCAACAGCATCAATTTACACCTTCGTTTATAGCTATTCCCACGTTATCAAACGAATGCCGAAAATATGAATTTCTCCCGAAATTTATACGATCATTGAATTCATTTGGATTAGTTTATCTCGTTTGCCGGGAATTTTTAATTTTTATCAGATGTATTTCATCGTTTTATGTGATATGAAATTTTATTTGGTGGTTTATTTAAAAAACTTTTTTTGTCTTAAATAAGCCTTCAAATGATTAGAAAACCGTAATAAAGAGTACGCAGGAGAATTAAACGGAAAAAAAGCGATGATTCGACGAGACAACGTGGCGGGAGATCCACGGAATGTTGTCACACTCGAGATTTACACAGAAAAGGCCTGGAGGGGGCACTACTTGGACACGTCCGCCCACCCCTCCACCCTCCACCGCACCACTTATTCATCATTTACGTATATTTGAGTGTGATTTCGTTTGGGATCGTCCCAGAACTCGGGGCCTCTTACTCAGTTACATTAGATGTTACCGAATCTTGTTTTATTCAATTTCTACTGAGCTATTATCTTTCGCCACTCTTAGTAATGGGGATTCCCTTTCTGAAATGTAATAATATTTATCGGGTGTTTCTAGTGCTTGAAAGGTTCAATCTATACCTTTTAAATTTACTTTCGATGATCATATTTCGTGAATGCTTTCAGAATAAAAAAACAAGCATAAACATTTGTTTATAAATTTGCAAAAAGTATGCCATCTTCAAATAAAATGTTGAGCTTTGCACTTGACAAAACATTTCATGTGTCGGTTTAATATGGACCTTATATCATAAAATTGAGTTCTCATTTCTACCGCAAAAGTTCTAAAAAAGGTGCAGTTTTGCCAGTGAGGGTTAATTGTTTGAGTTGTGTCGCCGACTCCTCCGGTCAGGTGATATATAAATGTCGGGTTAGTCCGCACCCTTTCGTCTATTACACGCAACATCTGCCAACTTCGTCGTGACATAATTACGGTATCGCCTTGGCTGCAGCCTAAGCCGATAGGAATCCCCCTGAAAATCTCGACAGCTATTGTTAACTTGTCGCAACGTTTTTAACATCATTATTACCTAAATATACAAGGAGAAAACAGGCACGCCTTTGTTACGAAACCCTCTTATATTGACATTAAAATCCCCGTCCCCGTAAAAGTATTTTAATGTCCAAAAATATATTGATAATATGTTTTACATCTGTCTATCAATTGTTATATTTAAACGAGATTCATATATTTAATTTGTTTATTTGTTTGGATTTGAATGAATAGACAAAAATGTAACTCCTCGCACTGGTTTATACTAAAAAGGTTGATTTAGTGAGGTCAAAGTATAGAACGTAGGTCGGTACGCTATTATCCTGCAGAGCTATTATGTATTATGCCTTCTTTAGAATCATACCCGCTAACCTCTGAGCGGGAGGATTGCATAATATATTAACGGTAATTATTTTAACATTTTGCTCGCCTGCTGCGCATAAGCTCACATTGCTTCCAATTGTTTTTACGTTACCAACTAGCCAACCCTTACCAGTTCTCATTTTGTATATAGATATATTGCGTCTAGTTTTGTTCAACATGTTTGTAATTTGAGAAATGTTTCTTACAGATGGTCACCAGGACAAAGAAAATCTTCGTAGGAGGGCTATCGGCACCCACAACGCTTGAAGATGTAAAGAATTACTTCGAACAGTTCGGACCGGTAAGTAAATTTAGAATTTTTGTCCAAATACATTTTCGTATTTTTGAATGAATATAGCAATGTGATTTGACATTTGTCTTGATAATTTTAAGATTTCATTTGTATTTTCTATTAATAAAGGGGTTGAATTTAAACACCACATTGGTGATATCTCGATCTGTAGTCACCTCTACGCAACACCGAAACAATTTTGGAATATTTCATCATGTTCCACGCAACATGTCAGTGTCGACGGCATAAAGTTGAGGCAACTTCTCTTGCGAAATTTAATTTACACAAAACTTTTGGGAAAAGTGTACTGAATCCGCGCTGTCATGTCCCATTTGTTATTAGGCTACGCTAATTCTCGCCACAGCCAAATCATTCCGTGCACATAATATTAAATACATTACCCACAAAATTTAGCTTTTCGGCCAAACTTGCAAACCGTGTTACGATTATTCGGTATGAATTTTTTGATTTCATTTTGCAGTTTATCTTAATTCCACCATAACCTTTACTGTAATTGCTTAAAATTTATTTGATATATGAGTTAATTTTACATACTTGATGATTAATAAAAGTTATCATTTTATAAATTGTTTACGGGTTTTTTTACCAAATTTTAATTGAATACCACAGTCTAAATCAAAGAGAAAATCTTTAAATTAATATTATTAATACTGCGAAAATGCGTAGTGGTAATACTTGCCCAGCCTGACTTTCGTCTTCAGAAGCCAGCAATGCATATTAGTCTTTTGTACAATGATGTAAGGTAAACTTTGGCACGACGGGTCGCTCGCGGCTGTAAGACTGCGATAAGTTGGTCTTTGTCTGGCCACGAGTCAGCGCAGGTGTCTATCTACAAAAGTTTCCTCGTAATTAGCCCCGTATCTAGTAGATGCGGACTAAGGAACTTTTCAGAATTCAACATTGGCTACAGGCGGAGAGTCATTGTGCTTGCGCTCAAAGTAATCGGCACCCGCCAGCCGCTCGACGATCAAAACCTTCATTACCTATTATGAGAGTTTAGAATAAAGCCAACGAGTTTTTCGGAGTGAATGTGATTGATGCGGAGCGAAGGAAATATCCCGGGAGAGATAAAAGGAATTTAATGAAGAGTCTTTAAGAATAATGATTAAGGGAATGGTTATTCCTTTTGGTCGGCGTGCCTAATGATGGGGTCTTTTGAATTACTTTTGGTGTCTAAGTAATAATGTGTAACCGCAATTAGTTTAATTAAATATACGAGACAGGGGAATCATTTGTGAGTTGCTGCCTGCTTTAGTATAGACCTTGTTAGATATTTCTTATAGACATTAAGTAAGACATAATTTAAAATAAATTCTCTTAATTTTTTAATAATTATTTAAAGATGTACTACTCCAGGACACAACTATATTAGCATAACGAGAGAAAAGCATTCACACACAAACTAATATCCAAACTCCCGCAGGTGATCTACCTGAACATTTAACTTTAGCATTTGAACACTGGTTATTCCAAGGTCATGAAACAATCATCAAACATTTAAACAGTAGGATAACAAATTCCATTATACTATTATTACATTTATGAACGTATACCGAGCATTCTGATTACACATTAATTCAATAATATTGAAGCCGTGCACTGTGCTCCCGGCACGGCATCATTTCGTAAGGGTGTCACATTTTCAGCAAGTTTAATTAACAATCTAGTCGCTTTTGTAGGTGCCTTCATTAGTGTATTTGTGGATAAACATCGCGCACATAGTACGCAACCCGCAGAGTGTGTGTGTGTGTGCGCGTGGGAGGGGCAAGTGTGCGTGGGATTCCGCGTACCGTTAGTGACGACGTACCGAGGTATCTGCGTAGCTATGTATGTGTATGAGCCGTGACTTCGATGTCTCGATACGGCCCGACGCACCCTACGTGCGAGCTTTCCAAATGCAAACTGTCTCAGAATATCAAATGAGCCACTTAAATACCGAATACAATGACTACACCCACCTGAAGCAAAGGCCACGGGGACGCGTGCACGCAACGCCGCCGTAAATGAAAGCGGGGGGCCGAAGGGTGGGCGAGTTTCGACCCCGGTAACGATTTCCTCCAGATAATGGAGAATTTTCTGATGAAAGCTGCACGACAGTGCCTTTTCAAGGATTTAGGAGCCGTCGGATTTATGGCTCAAACGGTCCGCGCAAATTTTGTTCGTCACGACACAGTTATCCCTATCGCATGCATAAAACGATTCAGTAAATGCCTAGGCATTCTTCTTAGGAGCATACGGAAGTTTCAAGTGGCTTGAAGCTATGGAGTTATGGAGATAACGTGCCTTTTAGTTTAATCTGCACAGCTGTGGTGTGTAAAAAAGGAAACAGATTGCAGTGAGTTAATTTTATGGCACAGGCGCTTAAGCTAAAACAAACACGTACGCGAAATTACTTCCGAGCATACATTTTCAGAAACAGTTTTAAGGTTAAAGGTAATTTGCCAAATCAACTTGATTATGAAGAATACTTTTTGTCGTTTCCATCATTTTCACATTGCATTTGAACTTTTGGCATTTCACATTATCACATTTCGCATTTCGTGCTGTTAAACAGCACGAAAGTTGGTAAAATATTAAGAATTTTCAAAGCAAAACGTTTGTACCCAACAAATTAATTCTAAACCAGTATCCCTCAAACAAAAACAAAATTCAAATCAGGATTTGAAATCCAGGAAACAAACCCTTATATAATATGTAGATCGTAGTCGAATTTACTCGAAATTCGAAGCTGCCGGCCCGAAATACTGACTTAAAAATTAATTAGCCGAACGACCGGTGTAATCGCTGAATCCAATGCCGATTAAGTATTATCTAGGTGCTCCTTGTTTATATAATTTTCACTTTAAGGGATTGCGTTAGAATGCTGTTTTCAACGGCTTTCTTTTGCTACTTTAGACTTTTCAGTTCCATAGATCACGGAATCTGCCAGCTTATATTTGCCTTATTCGTCAAAAAACTTGGTTCTACAATTTTACCGCCGATTGTTTATTTTATTTTTTCCCTTGTCTTGTAAAAATGTATGTCGTCTTTATCTGTCTCGCTAAAGCGATCTCATATTTAATGTTTAGCGTGGAAGTTCATTCGCAGGAATTTTCGTAAAGATATAAAACATCCCCTCCGCAATATTGTATCTATTATTTTGAGATTTGCAACAAGAACGATGTCGGATTCGTATTGTAATACGAATGAACTTACTATACTATTAGCCTTGGTTTTGTCCTCGATGAGTTCCTTTGTGCTACGTCGAATTTAAACCTCTTAGACTGCAGTTTATATTAATGATACGAACAGGAACCGCTTTATTGCTACTCGATGTCTTATATGACTGGATCATAGCTTCTCGACAGCCGATAAAGTTTCTTAACCAATATAAAGTTAGTGAGCTGGCTTTCGCTAAGCGTCACACGCACAAGAGGGTGTCTTTGATAAAGTTCCGTTGCATGCTTGATTCGCTATTGTTTTAGCTGTCGAGCAAGTCCAAACTCTGACCGTCTCCGCTCCCGTCGATAACTACAGCCACAGTACGCAAGTGTGTTGCCGCTTGCAAGTTGTGCGATTACTTGTTATTATCTTAGCATACGCTCTTAACTTTGTATCGGCTATCGGATGCTCTAACTAGGACTCCAAGTTTGCATTTCGAGTATGTAAGTTGTAAATAACTATACAGCATCGAACACGGGAAGTCTTTTGTTTAGATGTTGCTCTATTTGTTGGATAAATATCTTATTTGCGAATTACTGTACATTAGTATCATTTCATATCTTGGATTTTTCAATTCAATTATCATATTAACGATCCCTATCGTCATAGCCATCATACTGAAAATGTTGTATTACTTACACATTCTTAATTTTGTAATAAAATTTTATTAGGGAGTAATATTTCACTGCATATCGCATTGTTTTTACACAGTAACCACATTTTGAACGCAGTGTAACATAAAACCAACAAAATGTTCAAATGGTCTTAACTACAAAAACAGAACTTGGAGCAGAGGCGCTCAAGTTATCCTGAAGATGGTTCAGCTAAATAAACAAACGTAGACATATACGACTCTTGCGCGTTCGACTGTTATCTAAACATCGTTTACTGTCAACAACACTCGAACTGTAACTGAGGCGGGTCCGGAATTTGGCTCAACTAGGTACGCGATAGGTACGATATCATCGAAGGCCGTATATCAATCAGTTGTTACAACGCTCCTCGGTTGTCGTTTATCTTCGGGCCGTTCGGATCTGTCTGTCCAGATTTGTGCATTGTTCCGACATTAGCCATGGCTGCCGAAACGGTGGATGTCTGAAATGCCAGTGCGGTAGTTGTGTTCCCGTTGCAACGGCGGCGCATCGAGCGCCCGATAGCATTTCCAATTTCCTGACTTAAATTGCTCTAATTTGGTTATGCACTGACGGGTGATCGAAGGCTGCTAAAGCACCGAACACGAGCGACATTCGTTTGCGGCCTGTAATTTTCATTGGTTTTCGTGGCATCTCGTGTTTTCCGATCGTGTAAACTGATTAACGATGCCTGCATTTTGACACCAGTTAACACAGGACAAAAATAATGCTGAATGCATTTATGAACTGATCAACACGTTTAACCGTAAATTCGAAAACAATTATGCCTACTTATTTAAAAATTGCTTCAACTTATTTCCGAGAATACATCTTCCGGCTGCAAAAACAATGTAGAAGTTAAAATTCATTCCCAAAGCACGAAACGCAAACTGCACGTTTATAAAATTACGAACACGAATTTGCCGAATTGAGAGTTCGCTTTTTTGTTTTCACTAAAACGGAACGGGCTGCAGTAGAGTGCCAATATATTAGGCTAATGGAGAACTAATTACGCTCTGGAACGGTTCACAGGACCACATAATTACTCCTCAAAGCGATTTTGAGGATATGTAAAAAATGGAGCGCTGTGTTAGAAAATAATATAAAAACACCTCTAGAAGAATAACTGAACTTACACGATGCAAGGGGACAAGAATTATCCAAGAAAATAAAATGAGGATCGTTTAACTTATTTGACAAAGAACGCGCGAACTCAAAACAATATCATAAACCACCCTCTGTTGTCTCCAGAGATGAACTCCCAAGTATTTTAATGTGAATTGAAACGAAACTATGTCCTATTTTATTTAGCAGTCGGTATATTTTTCTATGAGAGAAACAAAATCGGGAAATGATGTAGTTTC
>PQWD01012912.1:0-111912 GCA_019425675.1 Leucinodes orbonalis | reverse complement strand
GCGTTATTATAATGATACGTCTGCATTTTTGTACCAGAAAAGGCGCAGTATACGTAATAGTCTTGTAATACTTTTGTAAGAGATGGCGGTAAGCCCCCTGTACTGCTTCATTTGTTACATCAAAAACCTCACAACATGAGGAGTACATAGGTAAACTCCACTACTGGTGGAAGTGGAGATGGGCAAGTATTCATACTAATATATATATATATATATATATATATATATATATACCAGGCGGTATAGTCGATACTGTGCCGTCTAGGTAGAATAGTTACCACTGCAGTGCCAGGTATGGTTCCGCGCAAAAGCAGTGTTATACACTTCTGTATTTCGAGAATGAGATAGATAAACACTTTATTGCTCACAGTTTATAAAAGGTTGACAAACGCATAAAAGTCAGACATAATAGTGGGCAAAGGCTGACTTATCGCTTCGAGTGAGTGAGCGAATAAGGCATTGTAGCTAGGAAAATATCACAGTTGAAACTAGAGAATATTAATTACCCACGCAAAGTTAACACACGCAGCATATTTTTTATTTTTTTTCGATCTGACTACTGTGTTGGCGCGGATGGCCTTTACAGCTTCACCGGGCAAGTGGCGAGGCAGGATGCTCTCCAGCCTTAATTATTACACCAACGAGCCTAAGGGCGTCCCCGAACACGAGCAGCATTACAACACAGTAAACTATCATGAAGCTAATAACCTCGTGGGGAACCCCGACATGAGCACGAGTTCCTGGCCAGTTCGCACATGTCACACGAGCTCAGCTTCCACGCTGCGCAGCGATGTGTACTCCTCCATCAGGGTTCCTGAAAGAATACACGTGAACCTCAATTATATCCAGGAAATTTACTAATTGTAGTAATTCAGTGAAGGCAAACTGCTAGGGCTGGTCACGTATGTCGCAGTACGAATGGCCGTTGGAGCAGACGAGTTCTGGAGTGGGAGACCGCGTCTCCAAGCGTAGCGTAGGACCTCTCCGGCCGATGGACCGACGGTTGGACGACTTCACACAGTGCTCAATGATGGACTGTCGCCTTCTACGGAGGCTGAGGTTCAAAATCCCGACACGTACCAATGTGTATTCGAATTTTCGAAAATATATGTACGTTATCCGATGCTGTTACGGTGAAGGAAAACATTGTGAGGAAACCTTCATGCACGCCTGCGAAGAGATTCAAAGGTTGTGTGTGATGTCGTCCAATCCGCACTGGGCCCGCGTGGACGACTATGGCCTAATCACCCTATACGGGTAGGCTCGTGCCCCTCGGTGGGGACGTTTAATGAGCTGATGATGATGATAATGATAAATTATAATTAATGTTAAAGTTGCATCGGCATACCATATTTGTTTGAATTGTGAAGTGTCGTTATGACGTCGTAATGTCATGTGCGCCTAAAGTAAATCAGCAGAGTTGACGCCCAAGGGGTTTACCACCGTCTCTTAAACAGTCTCTCCCTCTTCAACTTATCGCAGTCCACTGCTGGACATAGGTCTTCCCCATTTTGCGTTAGATATTCCGGTCATTATTACAATAATATTACTGCGCCTTTTCTGGTAGGTACAAAATGCTGACGTATATAAATGACGTATAGTTATACTCACAGACATCGGAATATACTGTTTATATCTGTTTTAATAGATGGCAGAACAATTTAGGTCCGCTGCTTGCTTGATTAATAATCTTATAAAAAAAACAAGAGTTTTAATAATAACCTTAGTATAATGAAACTGCAGAGGGTCATCCGTGCTCAAAGTGACCCTGAGTCCCCTCGCAAAGTAATCCGGCAGCGGATTCCGGTGGTACCGGAGGAACAGCGAGTTGTTGCTGAGCGGAGACATGGCGATGTGGATCTGCGCCAGGTAGTACATGTATTGTAGAACCGGCACCTGTAGATTTTGGTCCAAATGGAACATCGTCAAGAAATTTTCTTTATCAAACAGGTTTCCCTGACAACAGGAGTTATGCATGAGGAGGATGAATGAAGATCGAAAGTATCATAATAAACCACCTTATTTATTTTAAAATTTAATAACGTCAGGCTGTATCACTTAAAGTACGCAATACCTATTTCCGGCAGTAAGTTTCTGTTCTTCAAGCTTTACCCCGATGTACGCTCCTAAAAACAGGCAGCAGCCACAAATCGTTACATTATGCATTTCCTCTTTGGTTCGCTCATATTGAACTATCAAACGGAATCGAGATAAAAAAAATATGATAGTTTTGTACATAACTTCTTTTCTTATGAGATCTTCATACTTGGTACCTTTCTAGTAAGAGTCCATGGAGATGTTCTCCGCGAGCAGGAAGCCAGCGCACATGTGAATGGCGGGCCTGCTCGCCGCAGTGCGGACGCAGCACGAATGTGTTTACCCTTGCTCCCTGCATGAGAGAGAGGTCATTTATCAGTGATAAATGTTCACTGACATTTACATAGCTAGCCTTCAGAGTTAAGAGTGAAACTTGTATTTTGGGTACAAAACAAAGCAATAAATACAGATGCTTTTGTTGTTGACGTCCATTATAAGAACGGAGCGTCGGTGGCTCAATGGTGTGCACTATTGCCTTCCGATTGGGAGGGCGCAGGTTCGAATCCCGCCACTTACGGTGAAGTAAAACATCGTGAGGAAACCTGTGTACGCCTGCAAAGAGATTCAAAGGTTGTTCGGATAGACTTTTCACTGCTGGCCGCTGATGGCCTTTTCAGCTTCTCCGGACCTAAAATGTGGTTATATCTTCCGTTTGTTTAACCCATTGAACACCGGGGTTACAGACACAATAGAAAATCTATTGTGTCTGGAGCCCCTTAAGGCTTGAATAAATAAATTTCTTTATTTATTCTCATAAATAAAGAATTTTATTTATTCAATAAAATTCTTTATTTATGCGAATAAGGAATATAGGAACTCGTTAAAATTAACATAAACAATAAAATGTTCGATAAGTTAGTTAGTTAGTTACGGGCATGCCGTATTAGTTACAAGAACTGTATTACAGTCACTAACGTCCACCTCCAGAATTTGAGGTGATACGTTCCTAAAAAACTAAAATCTAGATTAACAAACAATGCCAATTAAAGTTAATAACCTACATAGTAAGAACAATGGCGGACAAAGGGTTAATCAATGTGTCTCACTTGCGCAGCTGGTTCAGCACACCATATTAGCGTACATATACACGGTAGTACGCGTAGGGAGATTCTCCTCGTCGTCCCACAGCTCCGGCGACTTCATGTTCTCGGTCAGTGGGTTCCCGGCTTTGACTCGTCGTCCACGCTGTCAAAGCCGATAACGTGCTGGAAATAATGAGAGATAACAATAAAACTAAACCTATACCTCTTTAAGACGATCTGTTACATCCCTAAGATGTATGTACACAGGCTGACAGCCCAACAGTATTGCTATGTCAGATTTCTAAGACCATTCATTGTTATCAAGCCGTCGCGCCCGTTTCCCGAGCGCGCCAGTATAAAGAGTCTAATTCCAACTCTGGTTCGAGTCAGTTGCATTCTAATTTACCATTTCAATTTCTAGTTTTTATTTTAATTCTTTTTAAAACCTTATTCGCAAGGCTCGTTAACAGATCCATATGGTGTAATCGAGGTGAAATGGTGCAAAGTCGAACCAAAAGTTCAATCCAGGGTTATATTTGTAACACAGATTTATATATATACTATTTGTAAGTAACTTTAAACAATATATTATAAGGAAGGTTAGTACATATAAGTACTATGTATAATAATAGAAATATTATCCTTTGGAAGTACCCACCAACTAAACTATTACGATAAAATCAAAAACAGATTATCCAACTTATAAAGTCAATACATGCCGTTAGAAACTTGTGCAGTTCTTGGTTGGAACTTGGATCAAGAGATACTTGAAATAACGGATCGAACAGGTTGTTCAAAAATTCTTGAAAATTCTTCATTAGCTTGTTAATGCGGTAGATGTCGCTGTAATTACAAATTAAGAAATATTTTTGAGACAATTTATTCTATACTCCGAAAGACATAACAGTTATGGCGGGAAGAAGGCTGAAGTTCCCACGCAACAAATATTTCACACAGAATACTTCAGATTTCTAAAATATAATGGAAATACTCTTTGGAAGGTTCTTCAGAACCTTGTTCGCTATTTGGAAAGACTACGATAGATCAAGCGAGATTAACTTGAATCTCCTACAATCCCACGTTACATTAGATATTCGATCTCCAAACTTACCAAGTTACATATTTAAGTGCAAAACAAATTTCGAAGCTGACAAAATATTTTAACATTGGAAAATCAACCCTGTCGTTCTGTCGTTCTATCGATTTTCAACTTTAAGAAACCTGTATAATTGAGAGAAAAGATATGACCATTAGAGACAGGCATGAACTCATGATGGCTGACATGATACCGAGACGTACTCAAGTGCAAAACCAAAAAAAAATCTGTAAGGTGACATCTCACTAGAGCCGCGGCACTTGCACCAGCCACCGTATGTGCGGCGAGTGCACGTCGTTGTGCAGCGCCCACGACGCCAGCTTGCTCCACTCCGCCGGGCTCTTGCAGTAGATGGAGATACGCGGCTCGGCGTACGTGTACTTGTTCTCCTGCAGGTCCTCTATCACCTCCTGATCATGTACATATTCAATTTAGGACTATCCTTCATCGTATCAGTCATAGTATTCCACTGCTGAACTAAGCATCTCTCAAAAATCTCCACCTCGGCTGGTGGCGGAGAAAATATGAGGCTGTTTGCGTCACTGAATGGAAGAATACTTCTATTTACACTCAGTGGTTGCTTGCGACAGGTTGTCTATCAGTCTTGTGGGTTCATTGTGGGTTAATGACTTCCACGCGGACCGATCCACTCGACAATTTAAGAAATCAGTCATTGGTTTAACGCACTATGTACTCTGCTCTCAGCCACTTCAACTTGCTAGCCTTACGTTTTTTTGTGATTTTCTCATCTTTACGGTTTGGTATCCATCTGTACACACATTTTTCTTAAATATATGTAATTAAAATAAGAAAAAAAAGTTGTGTAGATGTTCCAATCATTATAAGCAAGAAGATCTGACCTTGATAATTCTGGCGAAGTACTTTCCGTTCATGTAATTGTCTGTCTTGAGGAACACCTCGCGCAGCCTACTCTCGCCTACTGGGTTATACTTTGCGTTGAACTTGTCAAACGATGGAAGGTGTTTCGATCCTGTGAAATCATATGCATATCTATATAAGTATATGCAAATACGTTACGTTACGTATATACTGCGACGACATGGCATTCTTTAAAAAAACTCGTATTAGCATTTAAAGTATCTTTTTACCTGACTGTCTAAGGAGATTTATGTTTTTCAAGCGTATGTAGGAACATAGATCTCTATGTTCTCTGCTGCAGTCTAAACGGATTGACGGATTTTAACATAGATCATTACACCACATGGGTCGTCGATCACTATTGGAAATCAGCATTACCGCGTGCACATCCAGTATGTCCACGTTGAGGTCGTACGCGTCGAGTTGCATGTCCTCGAACACCGCCTTCAGGGTCATGGGCACGCCGCGGTGCAGCGTCACCGTTTCGGCTGCGTGCGCGCGCAGCGTGCGCTTTATGAACCGGAGGAGGTGCTTCTGGTTCATGCACGACGCCGCGTGGATGTGCGTGTCCACTTTCCTGTGGGAAAACACTCGTAAATATATACAATTGTTAGCCGTGGTGTTAGATATTTTGATACGTGGAAACGTGGTCTTTATTTTTATACTTTTAATCTGGGGAGTCAGCTAACTCCATACCAAAGGACAATGCACAAACCTCGGCCCCTTTTGTGCTTGAATCATATATTAACCTAAAATTCTACTTTTTATTTTCATAATAATATATTATAATTCATTTCACCCTGAGTCTAAATAATAAAATACTTGGGAAAACTTTTCAAATGGACCCAAGTGTCCATACAAAATGGGCATTCCCCTTTTATTCAAATCGCTTCAGTAATAAACACAAGGAGAAGGTAAAATAAGGAGCCATCTTATATGATGGCGATTTTCAGGTTTGTCGGTGGACACAGGTATATATACACTGCTTATTTGCATATATGGAGTGCACGCCACCCACTGCTATAATTGTAGTGTGACTATGATGCTGACAATGGTGAACTTTGTTCTGCCTTAATAGTCCTTAAGTACTTGGGCAAACCTTGTTCAAAACCATGTTTTAAATCTAGCGTCCCACAAGAGCTGTAAAAAATATCCTATGTGCGTCTCCTGGTTTTGAGCTACCTATCCACCAATTTCCAAATTAATACAGCTGTTCCAGGGTGCAATAGTGTAACTAACACCAGTATATAGGATTAGGCCTAATTTTTCTAATGTAACCCAGTGTACGGGACGGTCAAGACGTTCACCTGATGGTAAGTGATACGCCTGACCATAACAGAGTGAGTGAGTCTCATATACCCGGTTATTTCATTAGCTACAGTCCCCTTATCCCGAAACAATAGAAGTGCTTTGCACTTCTGTGTTTTGGGACGATATCTGGAACTGGGGCGGTACTTACTTAGACGACTCAGTACCGAGTCTACCACCAAGTAAAGCCTAGAGTGGGTAGTAGATAAATACTTCACTGTCACATACCTGACGTTATAGAAGTCCCTGTGCGGTACAGCTTTCTGTAGCGCCAGCTCGTGCAGCTCATTGAGCAGGACGTGCATCTTGAACTTGGAGGACAAGTAGCTCAGTCGCCGGTAGCAAAACGATTTGCTGGTTAAAACACGGAAAACATTATAACACATGAGTCATTATTAGTCAGTGTTTTGTGACAGGGCTCTCATATACGTTGATTTGATAGTCAGTGGCGTGCACTCCGTATATGAAAATAAGCAGTGTATAACTCTGAGCGCCCAGAAACCCGCAAAATCGCCAACATATAACGAGTAAATGATTCCCCGATATTCCACTACAGATATGAAACCATAGGCAATCTGGTGTCATCAACATCACTCAATTCGACAAGAATGTAAATTATTTTCAATAAGTGTCTAAGTGCCACTCCTTTGGATACACAACTCATAATTTCAGTGCACGCCACTGCTGATATTTATAGGGAAGTTTGCGTGGATATCTATGTACGAGTATAAATGTATAAGTCCCGCTCTGCACTGCTTTTGTGTGCATCCAGGGATCTGGAAGTGTTTTCTGAATGCTGCTGTTGCGAGTGCAGAGGATATTTTGATCCTCCGACTTTATATCTTAGACCTGTAAGTAGTTCAGTTCAGTTAAGTTCAGGTCTCGGACAATTAAAGGCCCAGCAACGGACTCTTATAAGATGAGGAGTAAAAAAGAGAGAGATTAAAATACACACAGCGGACCATCATTGATCATGTCTGACAGGCGTGCCAAGTCCTCAGCATACTGCTTGAAGGTGATGAGCCGGTACGGCAGCGGGGAATTCGCGCTGGAGTCCCGGTACAGGCTCACCACGCCCTGCACCCACCGCATCGTGTACTGCCGCTCGGGGGGCATCGGGCACGCCCAGGGGTCGTGCTGAAGCTGGTCTACAGGAACCAGGTGGTTTAAAGTATGGGAAAGCTATTTTTTGGCACGAATAGGTCGACACGGCTGGAGTGCTACCACGGCCTCACAGCAAACTGGTGATCATCATCATTTCATTATACGTCCTCACCGAGGGGCACGAGCCTACCCGTAAAGGGTGCCTAGTACGTATCGTACGTGTGGGTCCACGCGGGCCTAGTACGTATTGAATGACTTCACGCACAGTGAGCAGGTTTCCTCACAATGTTTTCCATCACCGTAAGAGCGTCGGCTGCATACACGTACCTGTAATTATTGAATTTACATTGGTACGTGGCGGGATATGAATCTGCGTCCTCCAGATCGGAAGGCAACAGTCGACACTAATCTCAATGTCTCCCTTCATCCATCTTATAATCCTTTTTCCAACTTCCCTTTTTAAGGTTGGTAACAATTCGTTGTTCCTTCGGAGTAACGAGAATCCATGGGTGGGGATACCACTTACGTCGGATGAATCAGGTGAATTATCTGCCCGTATCTATGAAATAATACAAAACGTACCTACACTTAAAATCTTACCCTAACATAAAATAATAAAAAAATTCGACTCGTCAGTCACAAGACTAACACTTGTCCTCCCTGATCCTATTAGTAGATTTACAATGTTGTTTTTGATCTTTATAAGAAATAAATACATAGATAATTACACACAGCGAACACAAAAATCGTAATTCTTGATGTTCTTCTAAAAAAACCCAATCCGCAATAAAATACTAACCCCAGTTTATAATGGCACGGTGTCATTTGTTTAGCTCCGAAACCAACCAACTCAAAATTATTCAAAAATATTATGAAAATAAAAGGCAAAGTTAGCAACTTTGGCTGTCTTAAAGCATTAGTAACTCACCGGCCAGCATGTGTTCCGCCAATTCCTCGTGACTCTCGAGGGAGGTGCGCACCGTGTCTGCGGGCTTCAGGAAGCTGATGGCCGCGTTAAGCCTCACTGTTGGAGATACACGTTACGGGTACCATAAAAGGTAGGCAAATTCTGATATAACTACCATTAAAAACATACCAACTATGATATAATTCAAACTAAATGTATCTTCTGGTTTACCAACTGAGTTTAAGGAACCAAAGAACGGCAATCCTTTTGAGTAATTTAATTACCTACTATCAGCGTTTTTCTATACATTTATGTTATTGATGCATATGACCTATATCAAATATAAAAGCACATACAAACAGACCTGATCATGCACACAAATGGTGTAACGGCACGGGGATTCAAGTCATGATGTCGCAGTTTTTGTGCAATCGAGATCGCAGTGCAATCAATGATGTAAAAAGTATGGATTCGTGATATACTCACAAAACAATCGAAAAAAGTGTTCCGAATGCAGTGACAGCACACATGTAGACATATTTCGAATTTCGAACACATTTACCTAAGCAAAAGAGTACAAACTGTACTCTCTTCGGCGGTTCGATTTTGAGGCACCAATGGCGTATCTACCTTAATATACAAATATCATTGGGTGCAATAAAAACTTTTTACATGAGATCATATCGTCAAAATTAATGAAACATTGACTAAGTCAACTAACTAATTAATTTTGGACGCAATTAACGCCAAAAAGCTTATGTCGCCTGAGTCGTCCCTCAACCAGTTCAAGTGCCTTACTGTTGGTGTCCGACCTCTCCGGGCTGACGGGCATTGCGGGATGCTGCGAGAACGCCTCCGAGCTGCACGCCGTCAGCTGCAGGTACCGTTCCGCTTCCTCCGCTGTGAAGGATCAACGGTTTTCAACCTGATAAGCCGTATAATTTTAGAAACATTGATTATAGCACTACGCTTGCTAATTAACATATTATCTAGAGAATTAGTGCATAGATTTCCTGAAAACCTTGACCATAGGGGGTTCATATTCGATCGCAATATCTAAATTAAACAAGTATTATGACAAAAATAACTGCCCGCTCAAAGGAAAAGTACCAATTACTATTCAGCGAGTAAATTACAAAAGCTGCCCGGTACTATTCTTGGAAATCATAAAAAATATTCGTTTATTATAAATTTGTATTTTTTTCGTATACTTCTTAATTCCACCCATCGCGGATAGTGTTGCCCAAATGCAAGAACAAGACGAGACTTGGCCAGTCTTGGTCTTGGTCTTGCGCCAATACACCTGGTCTTGGTTTGCAGCAAGAGTCTTGCAAGTCTTGCAATTACCTATTAGTCTATTACTATTTATTAAAGTTTATTTTAAATCTTAGAAAAACGTATTAGAATTGGAACATTGTGAGCTTGAATTAACATAGCCATAGTAAAGATCAAGCAGATTAATAAATTACTGAAGATGTGATAAGAAATTTGAAAAATCAACTGACCAAATATGTCGTTTTTCATGGAAGTAACTGTTTCTTAATAATAATATCCTAGAATTAAGAAACAGTTACTTCCACATTCCAATTTTTTTTTTTGCATATCTTAGCAAATAAGCTTACATTTGCTAAAACATGTATAATAAACAAATTATTACAATAACTTGACTGTATTTTAAAGAACAATATCTGTCTAGAAAGATTGAACCCTCAACTTATATGAAATTTAATAAAACAATTTTACGATTTATCATTTATTTCAATAAAAATAAAATACAACACAAATCAAACATAGTACACAACAGCTTTATCATTAGGTTATGTTACTTTATATAAATTCTTTTGACCAAGAATGAATACAAAGTAACCATCTGGCTGACTCATCACTTAACCTATTTCTTTGTTTTCTAATTACTAATGATGCTTTAGAAAATAATCTCTCAGCAGGAACTGAAGTTGCAGGTATTGAGAGAAAATCACGGGCCATCTTCGATAAAGTCGGATACTCTGTCTCATGCGTCCTCCACCAATCTAAAATGTCTTCCGAGCTGGCAGTTCTTGGCTTTCTCAGGTACTCCTCCAACTTGTCTATCACTAAGCCTTGAAGACAAGATCAGATGACGTCGAGGGATATCATAGAGTTTATCAAAGTCTATTACGTCTTCATCTTCATCACATACTTTATTTTCTTTTTTTGGTATTCCAGAGATTTGTTCAGTGAGTGTAGACTTTTATATTCTTCATAAAGTTCATTGAACTTGCGCAGACTTTCTGTTTTAAGTTGCTTCCCCCACATTGTCAGGTCAAAAGTCTGAGCCTTACACCTTGGTCTAAAATTAAAGAAGTACAATAAATCCAGTTGCTCTTCTTATAATGTTTAAGCATTTTGTCTCGGGCTGCTTGGAAAGCTAGAATGAGCCTTTCATCCACTTCAGATCGATTAGGTTTCTCATCTAACTGTTTTACCATGGATTCAATTTTATCTAGCAAGAGATTGAATGATACAATGACTAGCGGTAATGTAACATATTTGTCTCCGCCAAGTTTTGTACTTAAAAGTTTAAAGTTTATTAGAAATTTATGTAATTTTTCGAGTACCTGCCATTCACTGGCTGTGATTTGAAAATCATTCAATTCGGTGACAGAACTGCACAATATGTTAATGCCCGCTCTCACTTTTAAACCCAATCCAATGATGCCGAATTATCAAAATGCCGATGATTAAAACATAACTATGCATGCACTCAGTTTGATTTTAATGGATATTTTTTTATTCGCTATGTAGGTATGTTTATGGTATTAGTCGTAATACGCATAGGTCCAGTTTTTCATATTCTTTGATACTGTTTTTTGCGTCTCAAAGAATTCCTAAGCGTACCTATACACCGAACTGTTACACCTAACTACTCCGTGAAATAGCGCTAAGTCCTAACTGCAAGACGCAAGAGTCTTGCAGGCTATGTCTTGTTCTTGCTCAAGTCTTGCACGGTCAGTCTTGGTCTTGGTCTTGCTAAAAAATACGCGGTCTTGTTCCAAGACCAAGACCAAGACTGCAAGACCAAGACTGAATTTGGGCAACACTAATCGCGGACAACTCACGTTGTAAAAAGGTTCTTGAGCTTCTTACCCATATCAACAGTAGATAACATAATACCACTGAACCTTGTGCATCCTCATAGATGGGGTCGTCTAGCTAGAGTCACTAAGGTTGTATTAACGAACTAACTTCCAATATCAAACGCAACAAAGCGCTAACAAAGTCCAAAGAGAAGTGGTGCCGGTCATAAAGTCGCACACAGACACACGCACCACAAACACGCACATGCACACACACGCACACACACACACATATTCACCAATGAACTAACTCCCAATATGCTGTAAGGCGCGATCGAAGTCCAAAGAGAAGTGGTGGCGGTTCCTCTGCGTGCGCTGCGGGATGGCTTGCGTCATGAAGTACTTGTCCACGGACTGCGCGAACGACTGGCTGGACACCTCCATGTAATGACGCCGCAGACTCAGCGCGTTCACCAGGAAGGATGCCGACCTGATTAACTCTTCTAGAGGTACCTAGGGTAAGAACATTTATTCTTACAACTGTCGAACCATACTACATATGTACCTAGACTTTTTTATCGTAATTTCAAGGCCCTTAAATACGTGTGAATGTGTTTTAAAATTATGTCACTGTGCAGACACGCTGGCCCCTTATTTCCTCCCCCTCATTTCTTGTTTATTCTATGTTTGAGTGGTTTTCGAAAGAGATTTCCCGTAGCGATAAGACCACCACTGCATTTTTTTGTCATCATCAGCCAGCATGCAATGTCTTAGGGAAAAATTGCTCAAAGTGAAGTTTTCCCGCGGGGTTCGAACCCACGACCTCCTGGTCACGCTACCGAACGCTGTGCCCACTAGACCACGGAGGCAGTTAATTGTTTTTATCAATGATTATAGAATTTCTGTTTTCTTTAATAAATACATTTATGTAAAACCATATTAAGTTTTTGTTAGAAATCCTCCTAGGTCTGTAAATCAGAGAGATAACTTACGCCTGTGACGTGTATCCCAGTGACGGAGACCCGCTGGAAGGGCACGTTGGGCTGGCTGTGGGCCCCCAGGCCAGGCCCGCGCACGTACGTCCTCGTAATCTCCGACTCATTCTTTGGGACATCGCTACAAATGCACTTTGTGGTTCAAATGTTGGATACTAAGGGATTTATCTATACTAAAAACCTGAAGAGTTTGTTTGTTTAACGCGCTTATCTCAGGAACTACTGGTTCGATTTGAAAAATTATTTCTGTATTAAGATAGATTATTTATCGAGGAAGGCTATAGGCTATATATCATCACGCTACGAGCAATAGAAGCAGAGCAGCAATGAAAATGAGTCAAAATCGGGGGACTTTTTTCCTTGCACAGCTTCCTTTAGCAAATCGCTGTCGAGCGAAATCTACACATGTCTAAACGAGGTTGCAACAAGAGAATGTCTGCTCCAACGGCCAACAGTATTGCGAAATATCCTAGATACTTAATTAGTTTTTTTTATGTTATTGTTAACACTCGCGAACACGCCTTGGGCCCGCTTGGTGGTTTTCCAAAACTCTCCTTAGTGCTTTTTGTATTTCTAATTTGTACATAATTAATCAAATGTGCCTGTGTCCTAAAGTGTCCTATTTGGTCTGAAAAGCGCTGGTGGGCTGGTCGATTGATAGTATTCGTGCCACTGAGCAAGGCAGTGGCGTAGCAAGGTCGAACCTAGGCGTGGGCGAAACGCCTCAGCGAGGCCATTTAACAGCTGTTTACTGTACTGTATAGTGTCGTCCTTTTTCATGTAACTGGTATAAGTCATTTATTTGACGACTTTCTTCTCTTAGTTATCTGTTGGTCATAATTTATTTAAGTTATAAGGAGAGCGTCGGTGGCTCAATGATGTGGACTGTCGCCTTCCTACCGGGAGGGCTGAGTTCAAATCCCGACACGTACCAATGTGTTTTCAATTTTCGAAAATATATGTACGTTATCCGACGCTTTTACGGTGAAGGAAAACATCATGAGGAAACTTCATGCACGCCTGCGAAGAGATTCGAAGGTTATGTGTGAAGTCGTCCAATCCGCACCGGGCCCGCGTGGACGACTAAGGCCTAATCACCCTATGACATAACTTAGAGGCTTTGTTTCAGTGTTCAGTTTTTCTAAATCATTAAGCCCAAGTGAGTCCGAGCAAGGGGCACCTCAGGGCGCGGGACCGAGAGTGGGGCCCGCTCTCCGCCCACGCCTAGCTACCTCCTGGACCAAGTAATCACTACGTTATCATTCGTACCTCCGCGATCGTGTCCACTTCTTAAACTCCCGATGTGTGTTGAACATGTTTACACAAGTCCGCCCCGAGCCCGCCTGTTTTGGTGGCATGGATACATTAAAACTGACTGATTTTGTAACAGAAATTTATCCCATCTTTAAGGGCACTCTTAGGAAAATATAATATAGATTTGGTTGAAAGATTTCACGTATTCGTGACTAACATGACGTGACATGTCTTAATACCATTAACTATAGATTGTATATGTAAATTCAGAGAAATAAGGTTCGATATAGGCACACAAGTTGGTAATGCCCTGTGGTGACGGCCTTAGACGTAGATGTTTTTATATAGTAATCTTTGAGGAGACCGGTGATAAGTATACAATTGTTCCCACTTTTATTTATTTCTTCATCTGTTACCTTGAACCAGTACCTAAGCACAACTAAACTTTGATACAGCTTAAAGTTAAAGATTTACTTTTTTTAAGATTGGGGTTTTGAAACGAAGATATTGTTAAGAGGAAAAAGGAGTTCAAAATAGGGTTAAAGAAAAATCGAAGTTATTGAATATATTTTTTATTTATAACCGTTACCCAAAATGCTAATATGCCATATTCAAAACAAGTCATCGCGATATTTTTATTTTACAAAAATATTCATAATATATTTTCTCCTAAATATTCTATTTTCTCCTAAATATTATGATTCATAATGGACATTAATTTTAATCAAACTATACAATAAAAACAACTAAAATGTATAGATATAGCCCCTGCAATTACTAATAGAAAACCATATCCATCTAATCCATCTCATAATAGAACGCTCAGACCGTCCTGTTCAATTATGGAATAAAAAATATCCATTAATCTCAAGAAGTTGTAGTTACATCTATCCCAAATTCGATCAACTGCGAGGCTGCCATTTGCTCTGTACAGGGCCATCCACAGTCAATAGCAGTAGTAGACACTTGACAGAATAAAAAAATGGAGATTTTGCCAAAACGCGTCATCATCGTAAAGTTAGCCATAAGCCCAGCAGCGGAACTAACGAGCTGTTAAAATAAGTAGTTGTATATTGAAGGTGTTAGACGAGCGAAGGTCTCTTGATGCTGACGATGGGCGCTCTGATGTCGGGCGGGGGCGGCGTGGTCGGCGTCGGCTCGCCGTTGCTCCACACGCCACTGTGTTTAGCCTGCAGTCATTGATATGATATATACTAACATCAGAAGGAAAACAGTTTTAAAATTACAGACAGCAGCATACGCTGAGTAGCGTCCATTACACTAATCAACTTATAGCACTGTCTTGTTTGCGTTTAATTTTTGTTTTCTCAAATTGTTAGTGTCATAAAATGATTATTTGTATTTTGTTTCTTGTTCATATTTAGCGTAGATTTTCTGTCTACAATGTTTAGTAAGTATTATTGGTAACTGATTTCTTTCTTTTTTGCTTTGAAGTATTAAACAAATGTTATGTGTATTTCATCAGTAAGTTTCCATTCGAGAATAAACTCCAGAAGCAATTCTAACGAAAGTAACGTGAAAGTACCTATCACATTGGGTACCCATGACACAAATATTTACTTATTATTCACTTTCATTGAAAATAGCTTTATATTTATACTAAGGTCTAAATAAAACAAATTTCATGGAATCGATCACTGCAATTGAAATCCATTTACCTTATAAGAGCGTCGGTGGCTCAATGGTGGGGGCTGTTGCCCTCCTACCGGGAGGGCTGTGGTTCAAATCCCGTCATGTACCAATTATATGTATGTTATCCGACGCTCTTGCGGTAAAGGAAAACATCGTGAGAAAATCTTCATGCACGCCTGCGAAGAGATTCACAGGTTGTGTGTGTTATACGATTTCACAGTACGTACACCTCTTTATAGAATCAATCACACTACAGTTGTGAAGTGCCACTGATGGACGAAATCTCCCCCAATTATCATTTGATGGTTTTCGGACCATAAACCCTCCTCCTCCTCATCTGGTCCAGTGCGTGTAACTCCAACAAAGGTTAGTTTATTTTTACTGATGACTTAATAAAGATTCTAGGAAGACTAAATTTTTAGTTCACCTTTGCTGTTTGTCGCTAATTCTGTATGTATTTGTGTTGTGTAAATATTATTTAAGAATAAATGCGACAGGTTTTTAGTTAGATACAATAATTTTATTTGATGCATTCACGTGCGTATAGGTTTTCGTGAATCACAATAAACACAATGTAGGCAACAAAACAATACACTGACATCACTTGAAATGTTTGTTTAGGTTTTAAACTTTAAAATGAAATAATAACAGTTTATGAAACTGTATTAATAAGATATTAAAATAATATGGTTAGTACTCATGCAACGAGTGCACTTTGTACCTTAGTAGAAGAGGGGAGAACCACACCGCTTCAACTGTCCCAAAAAACAGCATACATTAACATTATACTTTAATTATACATATTATTCCAGCAGAAATAATTAAATCCACCAACGTTACGCTTTTATAAACAATGATTGAGCACAACAAATGATTTGAACATCTGTCATGTGAGGGGTTTGAACCCACAAGCCTTTATTATAATAAACTCACTCTTTGACCACAACTTCTATCGGATGATGATGATGGAAGAGACGTGATCTAAAATGGAGCGAATATTAAAAACCCTAGTCACTGTTTCTTTTAGGCTTTAGGGTATATTTGACTAGAAACACAACGAATATTAACTATATTTCTTTAACCCATTGAACACCAAAAGGCGTCAGAAACAATAGATTTCAAGCGTTCAAAGGGTTAAAAACCCTCCACGAATATATACAAAATCCAATAGACAAAGTGGACTGTCATTAGTAGATACAATGCTACTGGAGTAAGCAAACAATATATTCTAAGGGTTACCTTCAATAAACAAAACACTATTGTGTATGAGCAGTTTTATTTCCAACAACATGATTAACATTCAGTCCGTATTTGTAAACACACTAAACTGCTATTTGAAAAGATTTGTATAAACATCTCCTTAGGTCTATTCAGCTAGAGAAAAAAACGTATTAAGTACAAAATGTACGGTACACATTGGATTGTATTAGAAAATATGAGGTCACGCGATGTAACTATTACCGTTTGTATAGCAGCAGCTCGATCCGACAGAAGTTGAATAGTTAGTACTCACGTACGAGTTAAATATTAATTTACGATAGTGTATGCTACACAAACGTAAGTTGTTAAAGGGGGAGAAGTGGTCGTAAATAAAATTAATTAATGTAATATAAAAAATACACAAAAACAGTTGATAAAATTAACACGAAGTCAAACAATCACAAAATAAGCGTTAGACATAACAACCAAGAAAAGCTCCAATCATAGATAAGGGATACGAGCCCAACAATTGAACAAAGCAATCCACTGAACTGACTAATGAAGTTGATATTAAACCGACGATCTGCACTATCATTAACTTATGCCTTTTCCATTATTGTTTGTACAGGTTAAACGTGTCGAATATTTCCAATGAACTAGGCAAACATTTGAAATGATATATTTCACCATTATATTTTCGAGGTTATGAACTACAATGCAGCGAAAAGCTAATGATTAGATAAATAATATTTAAATTGTTAACAATAACGATATTCCTTACAAAAATATAAAATCAACTATAAGCCTTACAGGGGCTGAGTGTTCTTAATCTAAATTACATTTTATATATTTTTTTACAATTTTTTAATGTTATTTATTAAAAATCAGATGTTAGGTAGCACCTTTTACTACGTGAAAATGAATGTAAGGTTAACATTGAATATTTGAATGATAAGCACATCAAGAAGTTTTTAGAAACAAGCGATCAATACAGTCCCTATGAAATGGCACTATACATCTTTCATTTTCACATTTATCACATTCGGAATGTCTATTTCTAAACTTATATTAGTTGGGGCAATGGTTGTAAAGCCCTGCTTTTTAGTTAAAAATTGATTACAAATACACACAATTACGATAAATGATTAATAGTTAAAAAAACAACAAAGCAGCGGTATGTACGTCGGTCCATCCACTGTTCAGTCTGTGGAGGTATTTATCTGCGAGCTGACATTCCTTCCTGCAAATTTTAGTAACTATTACTAAAGGTTCTACGTTCATGTGGTGCAGGTGTTAGTTGTGGATTAACGTGGAGATATAAACAGTAACAAACATGGACATTGCACGATTAAGCCCCAGTACATGTACACAACAAACCAAACCTGGATTATGATATGGATAAAAAACAAAACATCATCTAGATACATTTTGTTATTATCATCGCATTGTAATTAAGTATTACATGATCATATTTTATTACGTTCGCTACTTATAATTTGGTCAAATGACAAAATAATTGTTCATAATGAACAACTTTATGTTGTTAATTTTTAAGTAAGGTAACAAATATGATACTTGATATATTTGATAAAAACCACTAGCAACGTCGAATACATCTTATTACCATCATTTTATTTTATATAAGATAATATAAAGTAGATTTACTATTATGTGTCCAATTTTTCATTGACTGACATATATACGTGATACATGAGTCTATCCTAAGTCTCTGAATACTCAGAGTCTAAGGCTAGAACTAGAAGAGTATAAGTTCTAAGTTAGGGCCAAGTATGTTAATTGCCAAAATGTATATCGTGTTAAGCCCTAATATTTGTGAACTAAAGTTAAAGTAACATAAAAGTTTATTAAATCGAAGGAGTATTATTTGGAAAGCATGATACCTTAAAGATATTGTTGAGTTCGTCGAGCAGTGTCTCGTGTCGGAAGGAGACGCGGATGTCGGGCACGTTAGTGCGCGTGATGTCGTTGCCGGCTACGCCCTCCTTCATGTAGTTCGGGCCCAGCCAGTACTGCTTCATCTAGTATGAATAATACCGCGTTCACAGTACTTGAATACAAGCGTAGCAAGTCGGCCGGCCCAATGGACTGACTACTTGCGAAAGAACGCCTGTGGACGCTTGATGAGGAAAGCCAACGACTGGGATATCTCGCGCAAAATGGGTTAGACCTAGGTATTAGTAAACGATTGCTGCATATAGATCCAGCTGTAGACTGAGAAAATTAATTCCGCTTTGAAATAAAACGTAATAATAAATCTTTGTCCATAGCAGTTTGCAACATAGTGTAGTGTGTGTAGCCAACCTCCCTCACACATAGGTATAAGTTAGTATATAAGCTTAGTTGTAAGTCATTTGATATAGACATTATACAGAGTGCACTCAGTATGTGTTTTATTTCGTCTCCTGGCGTCCCACATTGCAATAACGATAAAGAGAAAGGCAAGAAGAGGGCAAGCTCTTGAGTTATTTTTTTTGGTCAAGTTCGTTGTCGGTGTTTTTTGTCAATTGTTGCAACCTGATCTACGGTGACCCTCCTAGGGGACAGTCCGAGTGCCGGGTTGATAAGTGAGCAGAGGAGCATCTTTAAGTTGATTTCGGATTCAACTTCAAAAAGGTAGTCCCTGGTCTACGAATGTTGAAGTGCATTGGAGTTCGAGACGGTCGACTGGTCACGAGACGCTCCACTTTCTTGTCATTATTTTATTTTATCACACGCGGCTTATTTTTATTTGGCCGAGTGAGTGCGGTTGACAACTTTAAATTGTACCTCGTGCGGGAATCCGGACATGAGCACAGAGTTCCTGGCCAGTTCGCACATGTCAGCTTCCACACTTGTGCGGCAATGCTGTATTCCTCCATCAGCGGCTCCTGGAATAAAAAAGTAATTTTTGATGTTGAATTGAGTGACGTAGTCGTAATGACATCGTTTCCACTATATTCTTCGGATAATCACTGGCATAACAGAAGAATATACAACCTTATGTACGAGTATTAAGATTGTTTTAAGTGGATAAATAATGATTTACCTAGTTAAAGTTAAATTAGACTTACATTTTTTTGTAAACGCCTATACACAATATTATACAAAATGAAACATTGAAATAAATTACGAGAATCGAAAAAGAAACAATTCAAGAAACTCAACAATAACCTTAATTATTGAATTAATGTAAATTACCACTAAAAATTACACTGAGTAGCAGAGTAATTAAAGACAATTTTTATATCAGATAAGTACATATTTTTTAATAAAGATGTCAAGGGAACAACAATAAAGATAATATACGAACACTTACCTTAGTGAAGTGGAACTGCAGCGGGTCATCAGTACTGAGCGTGATGCAGAGGCCTCTAGCGAGGAACTCGGGCAGCGGGTTCCGGTGGTAGTGAGGAACAGCGAGTTGTTGCGGCGACATGGCTATGTAAATCTGCGCCAGGTAGTACAGGTACTGGAGGACTGGCACCTGCCAAGGAACAGTACTTTGACGACCCATATAGTGTAATGGTTGAGACGTCGGCTGTTACACCAAGGGTTCCGGGTTCGATACCCGGGCAGTACAAATATTTGTGTGCATGCATACATCTGTTTGTATTGGTCTGGGTGTTTCTATGTATAATATGAATGTATTTACAAAAAATATATATATAGGTATGTATATCCGTTGTTTAGTGCCCATACTACAGGCTTCACGCTTAACTTGGGGAAAGATGGCACTGTGTGAATCTCAGTGGTATTTATTTATTTTTATATACATTTATATTGATAATGGTTTGACATGTACCCAAAATACATCAGTGTTATTTTTTCACAGGTACGCAAAGGAGTAGACCACCTGATGATGAGTGCAGTGATGAGCATCGCCTCCCTTGGACACTCGTAATTTTGGAAAGAGCAACAAGTTTGTTCCCAACTTAAAAAGGAATAGGGAAAAGGAAATATGGGGAAGAGGAAGAGGAAAATAAACGTGTGGGTTACCTTCCTAGCAGCAGTCCGTGTGAGATGTTTTCAGCGAGCATGAACCCGCACACGAGATGCTGCACCGGACCCGCCTCGCCGCAGTGAGGACGCAGCACGAACGTGTTCAGGCCCTGCTCGCTACAACACACGCGTACAATATCTTTTAATTAAGTAATGCCAATCCATACTGAGCCCGCGTGGATGACTACCTAAACCCGCGTACGAATAGAATAGAATAGAATTCATTTATTTCCTCGAATGTAAGTATTATACATATTTTTTACAATCTCTGGTGTCCTTTACATTCTACCAGTAAAATGGCGTGCAAATATTAATTACTTATAGCTAAAATAATAACAAACAAACGGGTACGGGTATGCTGCCCTCGGGAGCGTTTATGATTGATGATGATAATGAAGTAAGGCGTTAGGGTCGAAATGGGCTCCTCATTGTTCGTGTAATAACACGGCAAGGTTTCTTACTTGAATTTACTATGCATGCTACTCAGGGTGTCTAAAATTATTCCCTTTACTTGATGAAACATGTGAAACTTTATAATACTACTTTATTTTTAACTTATGCACCGTGAATTGTATCTTGTAAATTAAATATATTCCATACATACTTACATATATAGGTACATATAAATTAACGACACATTTGGTGTAATGGTTGAGACGTCGGCTCATACACCAAGGGTTCCGGGTTCGATTCCCGGGCAGTACAAACATTTGTGTGCATAAACATGTTTGCTTTTGGTCTTGGTGTTTTATATGTATTTCTATTAATGTACAAAAAAAGGTACTTAAATGTCCTGTTTATCCATCTCATCAGCTCATTAAACGTCCCATGCCGAGGGGCACGAGCCTACCGTATAGGGTGATTAGGCCTTAGTCGTCCACAGCGGGCCCAGTGCGGGTTGGACGACTTCACACACAACTTCGAATCTCTTCGCAGGCGTGCATGAAGGTTTTTCTCACGATGTTTTCCTTCACGTAGAGCGTCGGATAAGTACATATATTTTGAAAATTCGAAAACACATTGGTACGTGTCGGGATTCGAACCTCAGCCCTCCTGGTAGGAAGGCGACAGTCCGCACCATTGAGCCACCGACGCTCTCATGCCTGTTTATCCATTGTTTAGTAATCTGTTTGTAATATTGAAATAACCGTTTTTGGATCCGTGTTTGTTATATTTCTTAAATGTGTGGTATGATGACGTGTTGGGTTAAAGTAAGTAATATGTAAATTAATGCATAAATAATTAATATAAAACGGCCTGAAGTGGTTGAGCACGGTGATGTTGGGTACATGTAGTAGAGGTAGTACGCGTAGGGCGGGTTTCTCGTCGTCGTCCCATGGGCGGGCGGGCGCTCCGCGTCCAGCATCGGGTTCTCCGGCTTCGACTCGTCGTCCACGCTGTCGAAGCCTACCACGTGCTGCCAATACCAATCACATGAAACGTCTACCAATTTATTCAAATAAGGCTAAGCTTATGAACGACAAAACACAATAGATGGTTAATATGCAACTATTTCTTACAAGTCATGTCAATGTAAAAGAATATTATTAATTGATTGTATTAATTTATTTAATCATTTATGCACACAGTTATACAATAAAAACAGGTACATGGAAAAATTGTACAAAGGCACTGCTTATTTCATTATGAAATTTTTTCCAACAGGCCTAAAAAAGAAAATTAAGTGTGAGAGGTAGACAGTGTGCACACATATATGCATACATACACACACATTGTATTTTGTACTTTCTCTTTCACTATTTGTATATGGCTTACGTGTTTTCTTCTTTTAATATACTATTTTAATTTACCAAGAGTTGTTTCGCTGTATAAGAGTATTCTATATCTCCACATATTTTCTTTGGTCCTTCGAGCCGGATAATGAAAATATAATTTTTTGATTATCAATTAGGTAAAGCAAAAAAAATGACACGGCTGAACGAAGGTCTCCCCTAACGATTTCCATGTGGACCGGATCTAGCAGTTGACATCCATCTGCTACCCGCCACTTAAAGGTCATCTCCATCTGGTCGGGTATTTTTATTAAATAAAGTGCTTCATTGGTTTTAGTCCGTTGAATTAACTTAAATTACGAATAAAACACAACCCACACCAATTAGACTAGAAATATTCAAATTATAAAGAATGAATATGGAGTTAATGCCGGCTTTTCTCGGAGGTTTTACATGAAAAAAATATACACGTTCTACATAAAAAACATATAAATGATAATCGACGATTCAAAAGTTCCTGTAAAATACTTATTTAAATAAAAATAAAAATGAGTTCCATTGTACTTACAGTGAGGAATTTGTGCAGTTCAATGTTACTGTTGGGGTCGTTGGTGACCTCGAACAGCGGCTGGAAGATGTTGCTCAGGAACTCTTGGAAGTTGTTCATTATCTTGTTCGACTTGAAGATATCACTGAAAGTAAGCAATGTTAGTATTCCTGATGGAATTTCCTCAATTGAGCCATGAAATAGTTAAAAGCTCCTACCCGCAAAGCTTTAGATTTCAGTTTGTCATTTTTCCGATGCGTGGTGCGAAGGTCATCAGGACCTTCAACATCGGCTCTTAAAAATTTTAACCAATTGAACGCCGAAAATCCAGGCTCAATAGAAAATCAATTGTGTCTGGCGTCTTAAGGCATTATTGGTTAAGAGCCAATGGTCATCTAGGAGCGGGATTGAAACCTCGGCATATGGTGTTACTTGGAAAGCTAGGTATCCTAGTACATGTATTTTAAAATCAACACATCATCAGCCTCTAGCCGCCTATAACAAAGACAGGCCTTCCCACACAACAATACTATAGGAAGTTCGGGCTGGAAATTAGCGGGCGCAGTGCAGTTTAGGTAAAATCTAGACGATTCAAGAAAACGAAGAAGCTGTTCAAAAAGACACTCACTAAAGTCTAGGTATCTGTATGAGCCAGCGCACGTTGTTGGAGTGCACATCGTACTGTATAGCCCACTTGGCCAGCTTGGCCCACTCGCTGGTGCTCTTGCCGTAGATCGAGAGACGCAGCTCCGCATTTTGGTACTTGCTCTCTTCGAGATCCGATGCTACTTCCTGCAGGTGATGCAAGACTTGTATTCTATTATCACGAGGTATGTAACACAAAAATTTAGAACCTTTCAACTTCAACTTGTACGATGTTCAAATTCAAATTCAAAATTCTTTATTCAAATTAGGCTTACAAAAAGCACTTATGTACGTCAAAAAATATACAAAAATATAATAAAAAACAATTAAAAATACTAAACTAAAAATATGAATTTTGATGCTTTGAAAAAAAGCGCTTCAGTGGATTGGCTTACAATTGAAATACTATTTCATATGTTTGTAAATCCGACGCTCTTACGGTGAAGGAAAACATCGTGAGGAAACCTTCATGCACGCCTGCGAAGAGATTCGAAGGTTGTGTGTGAAGTCGTCCAATCCGCACTGGACCGCGTGGACGACTAAGGCCCCTAACCCTAATCACCCTATACGGGTAGGCTCGTGCCCCTCGGTGGGGACGTTTAATGAGCTGATGATGATGTTTGTATACAATTATAATTTATTAGTAATATTTTTGTGTATCTAGTTTATGCTTTGGAACTTTAAAGGCACAAAATAAAATATTACTTAGAATAAAATCACCACAAGTGTAGTGACTTACTTAGTCAGCGATACATTAAAAAAGAGATGAACAAGGCGATAAGTTATAACTTTATTATTAAGTAAGTTATTCATTCAAGTTGGCTGCAATGAACTAAATTCGATGTTACCTTGATGATCCTGGCGAAGTACTTCCCGTTCATGTAGTTGTCTGTCTTGAGGAACACCTCCCGCAGCCTGCTCTCGCCGATCGGGTTGTATTTGGCGTTGAACTTGTCGAAACGGTGGAAGGTGTTACGGTCCTACGATATAATTAATGTATAGTTGAAATACCTACGCCTTTTACTAATCTATTATGATCTGTGCGAATATAAAGACTTATTAAGTCAGATAACTATGAAAGTACATTTTTTCGCAATCAAAGAACCCAGCGTTTAAATTAAGATGAATTGTTGTTCCTTTTCCTTAGAATATGACCTTGTTAAGATGAGGTGTTTGACAATTTAACAGTTTTAGTGATTAGTCAACTCCCTCAGGTATACCAGTAAATTGTTTTCACATATTATTAAAACATATGAATTGTTTTAGTATTCCTAATACTCGACTTGAATGTCCAAGGTATATGATTTTTAAAGTGAAAATATTTTTGATACGCAAAGTGTATTTATATCTTAAAATTGTAAGAACTAAAATATTCAATGTTTTGCTTACCGCATGTACGTCTAACATATCCACAGTTAGATCATATGTGCTCAGATTCATGGATTGGAACACAGCCTTAAGTGTCATTGGGGAACCTTTGTGTAGAGTCACCACCTGTTCAAAAAATAATCACACTTAATATATTCGAATTAATAGTCAATTGAAAATACATCATCTAAGTATACAACTACGTACAAGGATTAGCAGTAGAATAAAAAATATAAACAGACATTAAATTAAAGTCGTATTACAGTACGACAGAAATATAATGAATGAAAAAATGTATAGAAATGAATCATAATAATAAAATAATGCGTTTATTTGTAAGACACAGGTAAGTAAAAATGTTTTACAGTTGGTAAGTGTCATAATTAGAGGATGTAACACCATGTCTTGCCATTAACAGACGTACAAATGTTTAAAAAAAATATTTAATTACAATTTTTAATACATATAAAATTTAATTGTGTTGGGATTTATTGTATTACAGGTATGCACCACTACTGAATTATATGTCAAACAATTACTAGAATGTCAAACTTATACAAAATGTCAAAAAAATTACAATAAGAAATGTCAAACTTATTAAGAAATGTAGAAATATACCTTTTTTATCATACATTAAATATATCATACACTGAATAAATTAAACATTAAATAATTATTTCATTAAAAATTATAACATTAAATAATTATTACATTTAACACAAACCACATTCAAGTTGTCTGTTAAAAACTCCGTCAGCGTATAATACTTTTTTTGTTAAAAGTGATAGTAATTCCTTTCGAAATAAATTGCCATTCTTATTTTTTAATCTATAGGCAATTTGTTAAAAATTTTTGGGGCCATGCAGAAATGCTATTACTTTTAAGGGAAAGTCTTTGCAACAGGTGCTATTAGCTTGCTTCCATGACATAATAGTACATACTTCGTGTATATACAGTTAATACGGTTATCTGGAGAAACTCTTGCATCGTGTCTTCATAAAGCAAAATGTTCTTCATCTTTCATACGATCAAGATATAAATAGACCCCTTAAACCAGATATTACCTCATCAGCGTGTGTTTTGAGTGTTTTCTTTATAAACCGAAGTAAATGCTTCTGGTTCATGCACGAGGCGGCGTGTATATGTGTGTCCACTTTTCTGTAAAATAAATATTTAAGTTAGCAACATCAAAGGATAGATTCCAAGTTTTCATATAGTGTAATGTTTACCTGATATTATAGAAATCTCTGTGGGGCACGGCTTTCTGTGAAGCGAGCTCTCTCAGCTCATTGAGCAAAACATGCAGTTGGAACTTCGACGACAAATAGCTTAAGCGTCGGTAACAAAAAGATTTCCTGCAAAACAAAGTGCCATATCATACATCTCTATTCTTTAAAATGTCAAACTTGGCCCATTAGACTAAACCTATCTGATCGAGTTTTGTTATTGGATGTCATTGATGACCATAAGTTTTAAACAAATTTTAACCCCACTTAAATAGTTTACTCTCTTTGAGATCCTACCAGGAGGGCTGAGGTTCAAATCCCGACACGTACCAATGTGTTTTCGAATTTTCGAAAATATATGTACGTTATCCGACGCTCTTACGGTGAAGGAAAACATTGTGAGGAAACCTTCATGCACGCCTGCGAAGAGATTCGAAGGTTGTATGTAAAGTCGTCAATCACCCTATACGGGTAGGCTCGTGCCCCTCGGTGGGGACGTTTAATGAGCTGATGATGATGAAATAGTTTACTACTGTGCTATGCGTATTTTCTCTCACAATCATATTTTATAGAATTTCAAACAATAGAAGTTATATGAGTTAGTTATATTTTTTAGTTTGTGTAATATATTTTAGTTAAATTTAAAATATTCAAATAAACAGTATCGAAGAAGTTTAATTTGTATCATTTAATTATATTATGCATACTCGTATCTACAGCATAACTTTAACTAACATGACTATATTCTTGTATGCAACCTTACTATTGAAACTAAGTATCTAGGCAAACAAAAAGTCCCTATGAACTGAGGAGGTAAGTTAAGACTTACAGTGGACCATCAGCGATCATGCTGCACATGATGTTCTTGTCCTGTATGTACTGCGCCAGCGTGATGAACTCATACGGCACCTTGTCTCTTGTCCACCTTCGCCCTTCTTTACAGATTGAACACGCCCTGGTCGGCTTGATGATGTACCCTTTAGCATCGGGTAGTAGGACCTTCCCAGGGATCCTTGCCGTCTTTGAACGGAGGGTGGACTATGTGTCTATGATGAGGAGAAAGCAGAGGTAAGTATTATAGTACAAGATTTCACATTTGATTAACAAATTTTTTTAATTTGACAGTTCAAGCCATGGAAATAACTTATTAATAAAGATACGTTAGAGTTTGATTAGTATGAACGGGCATTATTAGGTTCTAGGTTCAAGTGCTTTTTTCGTGTCTAATAGAAATTATTTCTGTCTTTGAATTTGTCTATGTAAAATAATGTCAAAATCAAACCTAACATAAGTATGCTATTATGTTAACAATGTTACAATTATGTGTTGTAAATTAAATAAATAAATATCCACTGAAATTCACACAGCGCCATCTTGCCCCAAGTTAAGCGTTAAGCCTGTATGGGTACTAAACAACGGATAAACATACATATATACATTTATTTTTTTGTAAATACATACATATTATACATAGAAAACACCCAGACCATTACAAAAACAGACATGTTCAGTCACACAAATGTTTGTACTACCCGGGGATCGAACCCGGGAACCCTTGGTGTAACCCTTGTGGTAAAGTTATGAACAAAACGTAGACACTATAGCCTTAAATTTGATCTCTTCTGGACAAATACATTAGCTCTAATCACCTGCAATATGGCTTCTTATCAATTTAGGCGGGAGATGCTGCGATACCACGTTTCCGTCCACAGTCCGCACGAAGCGCTCGTAATAGACGCGTATGCTGCCGTGACATTCATGTACTTCTTGCGGGATCTGCAACGCCTGCACTAGGAATGATGACGCTTGTTGCAAGGTCTTCCAGGGGTACCTAGTAACGAATAATCTTAATAACATACATATACTTATTCTATGGAGCAAATTTCAATGTCACATGCTGGGGATGAGTGTCAACATAAAAAATTGATTTCCTATTGTCTTTCCACGACAGTCTTCAGCGGATAAGGTTTATTTATTACAGTAAATAAATGCACATTCGATATTTATTCAATGAGTAACTCAGTGGTTAATACGAACACTCGATCAGTTGGCTCATGTGATGGTACACCTCTGCAGTTCGCTCACCTGTGTGGTGATATTGACCTGACATGACCATGACAGATGCTGTGTTGAAGAAAATTAATAATAGTAGTCTTGATTATTTTTTTGTCAACACTGCCCTCCGCTCATCAACCCGACGACAGATATCCGGCCTTTTATACCCCGTAATTTACTAGCTCGGAATATTTCACGGAACGATATCTGGCACTGCGGTGGTATGTACTAAGCTAAACGACTCAGTACCAAGTAATTCCGAAATACAAAGTGCATAACCTAATCCAATGGAGGAGTCCATTTAATATGATTTTGTTAGTACATGCGGTGGACCAGGATATCTGGCACAAAATAGGAGATAAGCTATCCCATCCCGGCAGTTCGAAGTCAACTACAATAGTTTGAAGAGGGAGACAAAATACAGTTTAATGTGAAGCCTCACCCCAGAAGTGTCTTCGCCGCTAATAGCGACTCGCTGGAAGTGCGGCAGCACGAGGTCTGTCGTCGTCGTCGAGGGCGCGCAGCCTCGCCGCCTCCTCCAGCGGGCCGCCCGCCTCGCTGCCGCGAACGACCTCACCGACCTGCCCGCATTCTGCCGCTCTGTACAACAGACACAGTTTGCGATAGTACTCACATGCTTTATTTAAGTTTGCCACTCTGTATAACGAAGTGTTTATCAGTAATTTGCATTTAGCGTTCCGTAGCAAAATGACAAAAAACGGAACCTTTATTGATTCGGCATGTCTGTCAGTCTTTCATCTGAATGTCACAGCCACTTTTTTAATATAAATTCAAGAAACATAATTATATGAATACATTGCACATTGCTATGCAAACTTTCAGCGAAAATTTCTTTGGATAACGGCATCTAGTCAGTCGTTTTTTATACGCCATAAACTAGACAAAACAATTACCTACTAAAGGCACAATATCACTCAAAAAGTGTCCGCGGCTTAGATTAAGTGTCCGCGGCAAAATTTTCCTCATCCCGTCATTTGGGCAAAACTTTATCGTAATCACTTCACTCGCTACATGTCAAGTGACAGTAGTATGCTCTTGATTTGATTTTGTATCCTTTCAATGACGCCTTAAGGTTATTTTGTGTCCGAAATATATATATTATTGCTGAGAAGCCTGATGGTGATTTTTGGGCACTGGGTACATGTTCATGTGCATGTATATGATATGATAAGGAATGTTTGTATCACTTTATATAATTGTAACGAAACAAGTATGGGTTTTAGCCTGGAATTAAAGAATTTTATTTTTTATAACACTAAGTCAACATGTAGCGGTCGGGCGTTTTATGGTTAATATTTCTTCGTTTATCTAAGTCAACTACTATTTCCTAAATGTAATAAAAATATGTATTTGGTGCCTAAGTAAACATAATTATTTTACATGTTACTTGCTCATGTTAGCCGGCAACTTCGTGCCGATTAGCATTCTCTCGCTGCTCAGAAGTGAAAATTTTCTAGCTTATGCAATGATTATCGGTTACCATCCAAATATTAACTGGGAATGATGACTTAACGTGCCCTCCAAAGCACGGAATCGTCTTTCATATCAAAGAATCAGGTGATTCAGCCTGCAATATCCTTATCAAACTGGGAAAAATCGCACAAAGTGACATTGACTATGCGCGTTCGAACCCACGACCCGGATCTTGCAAACGATCTAAACCAACGCTGAACGGATTAAACATAAAGACGCCCCTGTCTGAGTATCTTGTGGGCGGCCGTAAAAAATATGTTTGATATATTGAAACTAGTTTAGAATTTCATCATTAACCCTTTGACCGCCAATGACACTTTAAAAAAACAAGTTACATAATTTAAGGCGCCTGAGACACACAACAGATTTTGTATTGTGTCTGGATTTCCGGCGTTCAATGGGTTAACGTTTGTTGCGTGACCTCTACTAAGCTCTACCTCTTCACGGATGACTTCGTAGTTGTAAATAAATTTGTGTAGTACAAGTAAACAAAGTAATAATCCAACACTTAATCATCTTCGGTCAACGTAGCCATGGGTCAATATTGGCGCGCCAGTTTATGCGTTTAATTACCACTCGAGTGACGTGTGCTGGCCGTAATGGGGCGTCAATTATTAGAAATATGTATGTATGTATATATATATACACCAATTACTATCGCATTAGTGATGATCTAGTTTCAATTTTCCAATGAAGATCGTTAAAAGTATGAAATCTTTTTGGCTAATTCTAATATTAAGCCGTTTGGGTATGATCAAAGTAAATCTCTAATAAACTACGTTTTAATGATTAAGTTTAAAGAATATTTATTTTCCCATTAAAAACCATACAGTCACTTACATGAGAAATTAATACACTAAGTGGGACATACACATTTCATTCAATTAGAAACCGAAGACAGAAACCGATACCTATACTTACACAAACATTCATACAAAAGCACAGATCGTGGATCAAATACTCGTATGTTTGTAAAGTTTCTTACTATAGTGTTCACCCGCGGCAGGGTAAAACCACACAGATAAGCAGTTATTACTATCTGCGATCCGCGGACGGATTATGATTCATAAACAGTTCAATGCAGTGTAGTGTAACCATAATCTAGACAAAGGAAACTTACAATTTTATTTTAAAATATTATGTTTTCCTTTATATTCCAATCTAGATTCCAATTCTATAAATATGAAGTAAGAAGCGTCAAGATGACTTCCTCAGTCATTGTCAGTCTATCACACCTGGCATAGATATAGGAAGAATATGGTTCCTAGTATCCTGGACTGGATGAATCCGGATGAATGGTATTTTTGGTTTTTCTTCTCCTTCGAGGATACGGGCATCGAGTTGATAACTTCTGAATGCTGATGACATAAATCTTGTGGTACGAGTATTATACACCACGGACCTAGACAAGTCATTACCTACCCAACCAGAATTAAAACTTTAAAATATTTAGTGGTTAAAAATAATTTTATTCGATTTTATTTGATTTAAATGACTTCGCAATGTGTCCACAAGTCACAACGTGAAATATTTATACAGGGTGAGTATTGAATCATTGGCATCCATTCGACATATGATTGTACTCACATTATGCAATGTTTATTACATTTGTCATAAAAGTTTTACAAAATAAATGATAAATAAATAAATTGGCGCATTGCATTAAGCAATTCCATAGTGTATTATATGTAACTCGTACTACTGTATTGCTGTGCCCTTAGGGTTTATGTGTATACTTAATATCTATGTTGTAAACCGCATAATGTATGAAATAAATGAATATGAATATATGTTCAGCGCGCCCGCGCCACCCATGAGAAAGATCGAAAATTCCTGAAATCTCAGGACATATCCCTTATATGCACACTAATGTTTAGACTGCTAGTGAATCTTATCCTGATATTTATTTCAAACATAATAATTACCTAGTGGTTCGGGACGATGTCCATTTTTTACATTCCACTTTACTTCCGAACATAGCGGTGTCCCAAAAAAAAATTATTGACAGCCAAAAGCGCGCGCTTTTTACTTTTTAAACACAATCAAATGCACGCAATTTGGAAACACATCTACACACCCAATCAATTCATGTCAAAAACTCAAAGCGGTTAACGAATCAAACACGCACACCGAAATGCAGTCACCTCGGCAATGGCACGCCACGAGCATCCCCTGTGCTGGGGTTAGTGTCGCAGCAAGGTTGATCCAATTACTTGACACTAATAATATCGGCTCGCTTAGTGGTTTATGCCTGTCTCGTGTGTGGCCCACACGCGGACCGCGATATGTAGGAAATATGCGGAGTTAAGGCTGTGTAATGTCGTCGGTGGCTCAGTGGTGTGGACTGTCGCCTTCCTACCGGGAGGGCTGTGGTTCAAATCCCGACACGTACCAATGTATTTTCGAATATTCGAAAATATATGTACGTTATCCGACGCTCATACGGTGAAGGATAACATCGTGAGGAAACCTTCATGCACGCCTGCGAAGAGATTCGAAGGTTGTGTGTGAAGTCGTCCAATATGCACTGGGCCCGCGTGGATGACTAAGGCCTAATCACCCTATACGGGTAGGCTCGTGCCCCTCGGTGGGGACGTGAAATGAGCTGATAATGATGAATGATGAAGGCTGTATAAGTATTTCATTAATGTGTATTATGTTTCAGATGAGTATTTATATTATATGTAGCTGTATAGGTACTAGAGGTACTATTTGAATTTAATTCCCCCAAGGAGGTTGAGCTTGAGCACTCCCTTTAGTCTCAATCGCCTTGATTTCCTCGGCTCACTATTTTGCTACTATTTTGTAGCAATCAGCTGGCAAAGAAAAAGTGCAAATTTTACTATTGACACACAATATCGATCCTATGAGCGCATTTTACGACTTCATTTCCAATAAGGGTACGCATGCTTTGAATTATAATTGCATCATGTTATCAAATTGATGAACATCTAGTTTGGACCGCTATTTCAAACATTTAATTGCGCTTCGTGATACGCCTAGTTTTTTGATGTTACAAAACATTACGCAACAATAAAGTTGGATGACATTTGCAATGATGTAAAAAATTTAGGATTTGTGATATGCTCACAAGACAATCAAAAAAGTGTTCCTAATGCAGTGACAGCACACATACACATATTTCGAATTTCGAACACATTACCTAAACAAAAGAGTACAAACTGTACTCGCTTCGGCGGTTCGTTTTTGAGGCACGGATGTTTTATCTACCTTTATATATACATACCATTATTGGATATTTGTAGTTCTTACGCACATTTAGTCGGCTTCTCAATATAATTTTGGTAAAAAAATATTCTTTCGCTAGCATCTATTTTCAATCTATCATCACAGTCAACTGCAAGACATAGGACTCCCATTTTGCGCTGGATATCCGGTCCTCCTTTTTCTTCACCCAGCCTTCAGCGTTTGGTTCAGCGAACATCACCTGGGAATCTGGAGATCCCTGGCATAGTTACTATGTTCATATTCACTCACATAATTCACCTATTGGTCATGTTGGTACCACCTACATAACATCTTTATGTTGGTAAATTTTCTTATTTTTATTGTCAACTTCACAGATTTCCCAATACAGGAGATGGGGCAAGCCGCGTTTAAAGTGCGACAACTGTAAGCTCAACGAGCATACACTGGCTACCAGTTTACGCTCTGTGAGACGAGTCAAGACGCACGAATATTAGAAGAAATTACCGTTTTTTTTCCCAAATGCCATCCTGTGCAATTGTAACATGCCATTATCGCATTGAATCAGTAAATTTACCAAGAAATATAATAACTTTTCACAGGTAAGAACCGAAAAGAAATTGCGACACTGGGACTGCCTATAAACTTGGCGGCTTGTCCAGTCTAATGTATATTCTGATGTCTGTGGTCAACTTACTTGACGTTAAGCTGGCGCTGAATCAAAAGTTTCTTCTCGATTTGTTCGATGGGGAACTGGGGCACCTCGTAGGGCGCGGACAGCTCGTTGGGCAGTTCCCGGGGAGCCTCCGCGCCCAAGGCACTGGTCGGACTCTCGCTGCCTGCAAACAAAATAAAGATTCATGTCATCATGATCATACTTATCAAGTTATGACGTCCTACTGCAGGGAGAGGCCTTCGCACACATCATGGCTATGGGGAGTTTAGGCTGTTACGCTGGCCCAATGTGGATTGGTGGGTGTGAACGACTACCATCCTATGTATAGTCTGGACCGACGGCTTAACATGACCTGCGAAGCATACAATCATCTTTCTTTGCATTGCAAGCTGAATCACCTGGTTATCTAAATCGTGTGATTAAATTTGCTATATCCTAACCAAATTGGGCAAAATCGCACAAGCGACTTTCACAATGGGATCTCCCCGCGTGATTCGAACCCATTACGCCCGGATCACGCTGCAGTCTAAACCAGTATTTAATGCATGAGACCACGGAGGCAGATACTAAATGAAGTTCTTTTTACCTTTACTGTCTCGCTAGGCTTTGATATAATCTTCACGCTTAGTACTGCAAAGTTAGCAGGTGGGTTGGAGATAGGGTAGCTTTATAATATTAGATGAGGCAAACGAGCAAACGGTTCATCTGATGTATAGTAATACGCCATCCAGGACACTAATAACTCTGAAGGAGCAATAAATGTGTAAAGTTGAGTTCTTAAAAGATGAAGTCAATTCTGAAGATTGGTCAGAAAAAAATCTAAGGTGCTTTATTAAAATGATTAATTAAGTGACAGAAATACCAGATATAGAACTACCCCGGCTAATCAAAAACCAATATTATCATGCCACTTTTAAAATAAGTTGGTCATGATAGTACCTACGTAGATAAACGTGATAAGTAGTTCAGTTTACTTAAAAAAACTCACTCGTACTGATAACTAAGGTCAGGCTCAATCGAAATCATTTGTTATCAATATCACAAATTTAATCAATATTGGTTATTTGTACTTTAATATAAAACGTGACGCGTGATAAAATTTATCAATTACTCGAATACGATTTGGTCGGAACACTTCCAAAGTGTCCCCGCCAAACTCTACAAGCTTCATAGAATGATGTAAAAAAGTAGGTATGCATTTCGTGATGTGCTACAAAACAATCGAAAAAAGGGTTCCGAATGCAGTGACAGCACACTCACACTTATTTCGAATTTCGAACACATTTACCTAAACAAAAGAGTAAAAACTGTACTCTCTTCGGCGGTTCGTTTTTGAGGCACGGGTTGCGTATCTATCTTTATATATACAGAATATCATTGGCTACATAGATAAAATAAACACAATAATACTTATGAACGTCTTAGCTACTGGCTACTTAGCGTATCCTCCGTCTTTAACGAGATGAAGTTTCTCCTCTTAAGTTAATTTGCAATTATAATAATATCGGTCAACCCGCTCGTTGCCCAAGCGGCAAACTATCTGCCCATGAAGGGTGTTCGATTTAAACATCGCCGACCGAGGCACATATTACTCGACCCAGATGACACTACGAGTATCACAGAGGCCAACGCGCCTTACACTCACACTCAGCACACTGTACATCGTACACGAACACTAGGACACCGCATCCGCCGGCGGACGCGTGATTCCCAATCCTCACAGCGTCTCACTCCGTCATATTCCTCCCTCGTCCGAGGGACGGCACTAAGTCGAGGTTCGAGCCCTAGTGGGCGCCCTTAGTGGCCGTCCTTCTTCTCCTACTTCGATAGGTATCCGTAAGCGGTCTCGTGCCGCGACCGGAGCCAATCATCGGCTGAGCTAGGCTCGCCAATTTCATCCGGTGACGTCGTTAAGGCCATCTGCGGCCAACAACAAAATAATTTCCAAAAAAAAAAAAACAAAAATTATAATAATAATATCTATTAACCTATTGAACTCCGGGAATCAAGACACAACTGAAAAACTATTGTATCTGGCGCCTCAAGGCGTCATTGGCGGTCAACGGGTTAAAAGCCAACGCCGTTCATATCAACGACTTGGTTGCCGTTGTAAAGAGCTGGTGGTTATGAATGTTAGGATATATAATATCATCATCAGGCCTAGCTATATTTTCAGATGATTGAAGCAGCGCCTAATCGGAGAGAGCAATGCCGCTCGTGACTCAATAAGCCGATTCTAGAACGACACTTACGTCCGCACTAATGGCACGCAAATTGAGGGTCCGTTGTACCAGACTGCTCATCGCGATTATGCCTTTTAGCCCGTTTTTTGGCTAAGTTGAGGAACCAGGTGTCATTGTGGGTATTACAGCCTCGGAGACGATCCTCTTCCACACTACACGGTCTGAAGCCAGGTCCTCACACTTATCGAGGTCGATATCAAACGCGATCATGTCGCGTTTCGCGCAATCTTTGAAGCGTAATAAGGGTCTCCTAACTTTACGTTTTGCAAACGCGACTTGACTCAACAAAGTTTGCCTGGGCAAACGAGATATATAATAATAGTTTACGTTTTGCAACCCGTAATTACTTAAATTTGTAAATAAATGTAGACACAGCGTGTTTCTGACTTTTAAAATTGTACGCATATTTTGATGTAATGATTTATTTGTTAACCAACTAATTTGAACATTCTAGAATTTAAATTAAAGAGAGTAAACCATTAATTCTTGCAATATGTAGACTTCTTTGGGACTTGCAAAAGGTCAATAGAAAAGGCTGGAATGCTAAAGACCGGATTCAGCAATGGACTGCTAAAGCTTTTCAGCATTTAAAGCGCGCTACATTCCAATGATAAGTTACAACATTCCTGCATCAGTCCAAAATCTTATGGCTGATATAGATTAAAAAACTGATGGAACCGAGCTCTATTCAGTATATATTCAGTTGCTAGCGATCACTTAAAAAACTGTATACCACAGACATCCGAATATACAATTAGACTGGACAAGCCGCCAAGTTTATAGGCAGTCCCAGTGTCGCAATTTCTTTTCGGTTCTTATCTGCGAAAAGTTATTCTATTACTTGGTAAATTTACTGATTCATTGCGATGATGGCATGTTACAATTGCATAGGATGGCATTTTGGGAAAAAAAACGGTAATTTCTTCTAATATTCGTGCGTCTTGACTCGTCTCACAGAGCGTAAACTGGCAGCCAGTGTATGCTCGTTGAGCTTACATTTGTCGCACTTTAAACGCGGCTTGCCCCATCTCCTGTATTGGGAAATCTGTGCTGTATACCCACACAATCGAATTTATACTAAGTAAACCCAGTGTGTTTGTATTGAATAATTCTCTGCACGTTTCCAATATTGGCATGGCATCGGAATAACGGTATAATTTCCTGAGCGCACGTCACCAGGGGTATCGCTTCAGCGCGCATTATCATGCGAGTGTCGTGTTATTTACAAACAGGCACGGCGCATATGTGTGTCACTGGGCGAATCAAAGAGTACCTACTCTGTAAGCCGCCGATTGATTGTATAATATCATTTAAGATTTTCGAATGTTCAATGTTAGTCGAAGCTTCATTTGTCTTAAACAAGTGACTTTCCCGGGCCTGAATTGATAGTTAGGGAATTATGGTTCCTTAGCCAACCACACTTTCACGAATAACCTCATAGAGATGCAACCTGCAGAGCTAACGATGAACTGCTGATCTCCCAACCAGCGTAGAAAGCTAGGCTAGCTATTGGACTATATGGTTCAAAGAACACATTAAGAAACAAACTTGACATTGTAGAAATAAGGTTTCCTTTTGCTAAACCACAAATACCTATTTACAGATTCACACACACACAGACATCTAAAGTTTAGTAAGAGGGGATGTTAGCCTAGGTTCTTCATCATAAGCTCATTTAACGTCCCCACCGAGGGCACGAGCTTACCCGTATAGGGTGATTAGGCCTTAGTCGTCGACGCGGGCCCAGTGCGAGTTGGACGACTTACGCACAACCTTTTAATCTCTACGCAGCGTGCGCAGGTTTCCTCACGATGTTTCCTTCATCGTAAGAGCGTCGGATAACGTACATATAATTTCGAAAATTTGAAAACACATTGGAACGTGTCGGGAATTGAACCTCAGCACTCCCGATAGGGCAACAGTCCACACCATTGAGTCACCGACGCTATATATTGAAGGTCTAGGTACTTGCTACATCAGTCTTTCCCAAAGTGGGCGATAACGCCCCTTGTGGGCGCTGCAGGTCTCAAGGGGGCGGTAAGAGACCCAGAAAGAAAATGATTAATTCAATAATTAATTAATTCAATTTGAAGTTATAGTGGTTTTTAAATAGGTGAAAAAATGGGGGCGCTAAAAAAATAGTTTAGGAACCACTGTGCTACACTCTATTTCGCAAATTCATAGCGGTTCTAATTTTAAATCTTATACAAAACACGTATCGGGCAATGAGTACATGCATGACAAAGAATGGCTCTGACATGCACTGTATGATATCCAAAAACAACGTCATTGAATAGGTACCGACAGTCGAGAAATCTGTAGAAATATAAATAAATAGCCTCTGACATTCACACAGCGCCATCTAGCCCCAAGTTAAGCGTAAAACCTGTATTATGGGTACTAAACAACGGATAAACATACATTTTTTTTGTAAATACATACATATTATACATAGAAAACACCCAGACCATTACAAACTGACATGTTCATGCACACAAATGTTTGTACTGCCCGGGGATCGAACCCTGGTGTTGCAGCCGACGTCTCAACCGCAACACCAAATGGGCCGTCAAATGATGTGAAAGTAGCCTTTGGAGTAAGGGTTCGTCTTATCCAAATTCATGTAAAGCCCAACTCGTGTGGAAGACTCATTTAGGCTGTTCAGCACCTCAGCAAGCTCTTCCGATGACTTTGCCACGATGACGATATCGTCAGCAAAACGCAGATGAGAAATACTCTCCATTGACATTGTATAGGTCACTAGTATAGGTAAGCTGGTAGCTGGGTTTGTAATGAGTAATTATTATTAAATAATATTTTTTTCTGTAAGTGTATACATACCTGTTTGTGGCGCAAAATAAATAAATAAAGATTTTTTTTTCATGCGTCTAGGTTTCATGAAATCATTCCACCTCCGTGCTCCGTCGGCTGTCATTTATTCAGTACAAACTGACAGCGTCCATAGGGGACTGTCAATTCAATTGAGATTAATTAGTTTACTACATGCTATCATAGAACTGCTTTGATGTTGTGTCTTCATTCCAGAGGAACTATAAATTGTGACTTGGGTAACTAAACTTTTTTTAAAGAAGTTAGCTCATTTAGTAATTATGATAAGTCAGGAACTGCACTGATCATAGTGCCAGTTGACAGTTGCACTATGACTAGTGCAGTTGCTATCTTATGACGTAAGTCACAGTATGCAAAACCTGAAAAGGCTATATGAAAATAATTTAATGGTACCGACATTAACCAGTTACCTGTATCTGGGTTATCATTTTGTTGGTTAGGTACTTAATTATTCCTAAACAAATTTAATTTTTTTTTGCTTTAGCAAATGTTGCTGACTGTACATCCAAAATATTTAATTCAAGCCTCGTGTCGGCTGTGCTCGTGAAACTTGGGGCCACGACCGCGGGTCAAGGTCGGCAGTGCATTGGAAATGCAGCACGCTATCATATTGCCACCGCTGCCAATACGTAAAATGCATATGATATAAAATCAGTTGCTAGAACAATTGCTTTTGACTAGATCAAGTTTACTATGTTAGATAACGTTATAGATTAATAAATCTCTATTAAATTACTGCTTGAACATAGGTCTCCTCATTCACGCTAGATAATTCCGGTCCTGAGGACCGGATTTCGTTTCCTGTCACTTTAGAACTATACACATACGTAAGTCCGATTTAGTTCGCAAAGTTCTTTTGGTAATATGGGATGAATATTATGGTAGATATAAACTATATTTACTCCTCGAACTATATTTACGTGTGCGAATATACTTTCGTCCGCGAACTACATTTTATCCGGGAACTATATTTACGTCGCGGACGGCATATTGTGTGCAACGAATGAATCAGTTGCGAAATTTTTAGTCAGCGAAACGAACGATGCAACGAGTTGCGCAGCCACAGCTGGAGGATCCGTTTTCTTAGTTCGAACAAAAAACGGTTAGGTCTCGTCTCGAAAAATTGATAACGATCCACGACTATCGGACTGACGATATTTTTGTATGTGCAAACGACCGCCAACATCGGCGTTTAGTATCATTGCACCGGGAAGAACCCGGACGGGTCACCGGTTTGTTTCTATAGCTAATCGTCTTCCTGATGACTTATGACATTCCAAAGTTCATTATTACAACTGACAAAATGGTTAATGGAAGAATGCTTTTGAAGTGTTAAAATAGTTTAATTTAATGGCAATCTTAATTTAATCTTTTTTAATGACGTAGTTATCATATACTTATTTTATTGCAATTAAGCATGTTATTAATTGGTATTTTCGTTAAAAAATTTCATATATTAATTTCAAGGGATTATGTTTGCATGCTTGCGAGCAGGCTAACGCACTGGACTCGCAGATATAGTGCAAGTATATTCTCCGTTATATTGAAACTGATATTTTCACTCTGCAGTCTGGAACAATTTATACGAAAACAACATTATTAAATAAATAAATAAATATCTACTGACATTCACATCACCATCTAGCCAAATTAAGCGTTAAGCCGTATTATGGGTACTAAACAACGGATAAACCTACATATACATATTTTTTGTAAATAAATACTATTATACATAGAAACACCCAGACCATTACAATAGACATGTTTCATGAGACAAATGTTTGTACTGCCCGGGGATCGAACCGGAACCTTGTGTTGCGGCTGACTCTCAACCGCAAACCAAATGGGTCGTCAAGGCGAGAGAAATCTGTAAAAGCTTGTTGCATTCACAAAAGACGCCATTCCTAACTTGGTCACCATGCCATTCCAATTGAGATGAAATGCAAACCAGTCCCGAGGAAGCGGAAAAACTTACAATTCCTAATACTCGATTCCGTAAACAATAAAATCATTAAAAGTCACGGTACGTGCTCGGCAAAGCTTTTCTAGTGAACAGAACTGCCGAGTGAGTCATCAAGCTAAATGATTCAAGAACATGTTGCTGTCGTACAATGATGTAAAAATGTATGGATTCGTGATATGCTCACAAAACAATAGAAAAGTGTTCGAATGCAGTGACAGCAACACATATACATATTTCGAATTCGAACACATTTACCTAAACAAAAGAGTACAAACTGTACTCTCTTCGGCGGTTCGTTTTTGAGGCACGGATGGCGTATCTAACTTTATATACACGGTGTTAAATAAGTAAGCAATAATAATGAAGGGTGACAATATTTACAATATTTAAAATGCACGACAGTAAAAATCCGGTGCGTAGACTCGATTCTGATCATACATACATTTTATTTTAATTAAAATATCATAAGATTTTGTGACAACCCTGAATGATAAGTAGCGTAGAGTCATTGACCTTTTAGAATAATAGTAGAAGCTGCTGAAGCCAAAAGCGGGCTATGTCGCTGCGGTTGAAACGCGGCAAACTTTTTACATGTAATCTTAGGTTGTATTTCACTGTAAGTATTTTTTAAATATTGATTCATCACATCAATCATCGTATAAAATAAAGGAAAATTAAAAATACAATTAAGATTCAATGATCTTTATTTACCTGTTTCGTAACATTCACACCGTTCATTGTTTTCCCTACAAAAGCTTTAAAAAGTTACAGGGATGGCGGGGGCACTGGCGTTTATTTTAAATGCACCTATCATTTCACCAAATCACTTTCACAAGGCTATTTTTGAACACTAGACACTGATCCCCGGATGTGCTGAGCAAGGCACCGCCCGCGCTGCGGCCTCTTCCGACCCCCGTCGTACCATATTGATAATGAGATCCATTGAGAACACAAATTTTGCTCCATTTTCGTCACTGGCAGAATCTTATAAATCCACATGTTGTATTGTATTTGTGCTCGATACCGCTACCAACGCTATTATCATGAATAAACATAGAGCCTACTAGTAATCGTGAAAAACATTACGAACTATTAATGCCATGTATTTCATTCATAACGTTCCCTGGAGAAAATACTTTTGAGGTTAAATAAAGACAAGATTCGACTCAAAATATGGATGATGCAATATGGTAAACATGACTAAATTTACGGTAGGTAAATAGGGTTGTTAAAAAATAATCAATTGTTATAAAACGGTTCAATTGGTTATTTTTAATCGATTTACATAGGTTTAATAAATATTTTAAAAATTACTTGTAAATTATTTATTGAATGTATTTTGAAATTGAAATAAAAAGACCTTTTTTACTTACGTTTTCGAGACCAAAACGAAGTCGTTATGTTTAAAAATTATCGTTGTATCACAGATAACATAAATTTATTCAAATGTTAAATGGGCGCTTTATTTGTTTGAATTTAATTTGGATCATTATTTGTGAATAAATACAACAAAATAGTAGTCAGTACCATTAAACGATTATTTTAAAAAAGAGCATGCAATTCTGTATTAATAATAGTTACCAAATATTTGGTTTCCTTGTGCTTTTACTTTGAAATACTATAAAGAATTAAAAGATTATAAGCTTTTGTTTTATATTGGTTGGTTGATGTTCAACATGATTGATTGTTTATATCAACCAAACATGCATATTGAATGTATGCCGTAAAGCATGCTTGTATTTCAAGAATAGGATTGATTAAAAAATCAATTTTACGATCAAGTAGACGAATCGATTAAAAATATTGAAATCGATGTTTATTTGAATGATTCTTTACCATTAATTTCACATCTCTAACTGAGCGGCTAGAACTAACGTCAAGGTCAAGGGAATGAGACAGTGCCGCGCAATTTTATATCTTATAATTGTTTTAAAAGCTATAATCACATTAGAGGAAGAAAAGTTGCGTCATCTAGCGGCGAATAGCAAAACTAGCTAAATGTTCATTAATGAACTGAAAAATGACATATCTCATTACGTAAGAAGCAACATTTTCAACTTTATTCCTTTAACATAAGAATAAATATTGAATGCTAATTGACGCGACTTGTTTTTTTGTTTTTGTTATTAGAAAACAAAGAGTTATTGATGCAGACTGTCACTGCGCAAACACAAATAGGCAAATTATTTTCGGTAACTATTGACCTTAGATGAACAATAAACTGTTAATCTAAGTTATTAACGTTCTTTTCTTGAAAGATATTGTCAGATAATTAGCAAAGGTTACAAAATTGTGTTTTAATGAAATAAAAAGTTCAAACGTCATGGTTTTGTACATTAGGGGATTTTTGTTTTATTTAGGTATTATTTTTAATAATTTATTGAATTTAAATGTGTACCTTTAGAAATGAATGAACTAATGAAGCATGGGCAAGATTATCCCATATTTTATTAAAATATTCGGAATGTCATTTCTATTAAAATAGATGTATATTGAATTTGGTTAACTTTAAGATGTATGTGAACACAGTTACTTTAAGCTTGGCAATAAAAGAAGTCGCGGTACTTATAATACATCAAGTAGGTAAGAATATGTATTTTAAATGTTCAAGATTCTAGTGTAGGTAGAAAATGTGTGTCAATCTGCAATTTGATATTCTATTATTTTGAGGTCATTAACACTCAACAGGGTTGATCTTTTAAAAAGTAGGTCAATTTTTGAAGCGTGTTTTTCTTCGAAACTATAACGATTTAAAATTAGTTTAGAGCTCCCTTAATTACTTAATTACCAAACTTATACCCTAGTCAATTATTATTGCTCACTTATTTAGCACCGTGTATACAGAATATCATTGATGTCGTATAGAACGGATACAATGTGAGATAGATATCATTCACTGAGAAGATTTAGAGCGTGTTATTTCACTCAACCTTTTTTCTTATCTCGTAGGTTGCAGTACTTACACTATTTAAAACTACGGTTACGGTTCTCAAACACTTTGAACGCTTATCCCACTTTGTCATCAGAAAATAGATTTCTGGCTTCAAAAGGTGAAATCCCAGGTCTGTTTTGTATTATAAATGTCAGCAAGACTTTGTGGCTAATTTTATGTCTTTTTATCCTCTTATATCGTACAAACTAACACTATTATGCGTTATCTTTTGTGTGACGTACAATAGTGTTACCATTACAAATTTTCTTGTCAGATTTTTTTATTTGTAAAAAGGCTAATAAACACAATATGGTGCTAAGACAAAATTATTCCACATGAAAAAATATTCGCGATTTCATGGTCAAAGGCTTCCCCTTCTGTTCTGTTTCTGTTTACTTGAACTTTATCAAAGTAAAAATCTTTGAACGTGACTAATTAACCTGCCCGTAATATTCTACTGCAAGTTACAGGCTTTCGCACCACACCTGGCTATGAGGGCACAAAGCGAGTAAAACAAATACTTCTTTAGTAGCAGATACCAACAACTTAACGTATCTTCCAAAGCACAAAGGTAGCGAGATATTTTTTGGTACAGGCAGATACAGCTCATATTTATTATAAATATAGCTGGTCTTACAGCGTATATTTGAAACCTTTATTCACAAAATATTTTGAATTCAACCCGAAATCAAATGCGACTAGTCTTAACAAGTGCTGTGTAAAAGCGATTTTACGCATTGCGGATGTAGAGTGCGGACCGGCTAGACGTAACCACTATTTATTACATTTATAAGACTGTTCAGTGCATTACCATGTCGCCAATGTAAGCCCAATGAATTTTCTTTCTTTAACGATTTAATGTTTGAATTTCTATAACTATAACTATGTGTTGTATCCTGGTGAATAAGTCAAGGCTTTGGCTCAAATTATATTCAACTTAAATGCTTTGGGCCAGAGTCGAGTTCAGGTCTGAACTCCTTCGAAGTTGGAATAATTGGGAAAAGTTTTTTTTTCAGTTAAGGACTTATATGTCTACTGTAATACCTTGTAGTGTATCAGTAGTGGTATTATCAGCTGACTGTGTAATACGCGTACACCGTAAGCCCGAAAGGACGAATAGAACTGGACAGATTTCTAAATTGTTTTACCAATATATAGACTTTATTATTCCAGTGTGATGCCAATTTTATGTCTTTTTATCCTCTTTATCGCACAAACTAGCACTATTATGCGCTATCTTTTGTAAGTGTGACGTCACAATAGTGTTACCATTAGGACTAGAATTATTATGAAAAAAATAAGTATGGGATTTTGCTAAATACGGAGTCCAGCAGTTGTAGTCAATAATCAACGACATGGATGTTCCAAGAGATCTTTCCTTTATTCTTCTTTTTCCGATACTAACTTAAGTAAGTAGCTAGTTTTTTTACTTCCATACTAAGATATGAATTTTATGATATTACGATAAAAGTAATACGCGAGTAAATAATGTGCTTCTTACATTTAAAATAACTCTAACCTCCTATACAGTAGGTTCATCTGCAGATAACTCGCAAAGGTTATCAGTTGTGCGCTGGCAATTTGACTGTTTTTTATGTGTTGTTTATAAAAACTAAGAGCCTCTTATTCAAATCGTTATCAATACGGATTCAGCGCGAACTTTAAATTGACAAATAAATTTTATTTTATTTAATTGGTAGATCACATAACATTTTTTTTAATAATAATGTATGCAGTATCAAGAATAGATTTATCGTTGGCACGATTTAGAACCACTTTTAATAAATAAATAAATATCCACTGACATTCACAGCGCCATCTAGCCAAGTTAAGCGTGAAGCCTGTATTATGGGTACTAAACAACGGATAATATACCTAAATACATTTTTTTTCGTAAATACATACATATCATATATAGAAACACCCAGACCATTACAACAGACATGTTCATGCACACAAATGTTTGTACTGCCCGGGGATCGGACCCGGAACCCTTGGTGTTGCAGCCGACCTCTCAACCGCAACACCAAATGGGTCGTCAAAACTTTTAATTTAATGAAGCACCAATTTTTATCATACGTAGGTACAATACGTAGGTAGGTACGATTAATTAATTATCTAGCCTTTTATTTTACGTTTTAGGGTTTCTCAAGGTTATAAGGGAGAGCCCACTGACATCTGTTAGCACCCACACTAACTACATCTCACATTTGCTTGTGGAGCATAAAGCTGCAGCTGCCATGCAGCTTCAACGAGGCTCCGGACCCGTCAACACACTGAACCATCGCGACTGATTATCCAAAGCCAGCAATTATATTTTTTGTAAGCCATAGGGGTGAAGAGCAAACGGCTCATCTGATGGTAAATGACACCGCCGCCCATGTACATTTGCATTACTTGAGGGCACTGAAATGCGTTGAGGCCTTTTAAATGGAAATACTTTTTTTAAGGACTCCAGGTCGTATCGCTTATTGTTATCGCTATTAAAGAGAAATAAGGCTATCCCAAGTCGTAACTAGAATAGGTATGTTTTAACCAAGGTCATGTGTTTCGACAAACGTGACATCCCATTATCAATTCAACTTGCTGATCCAATAATACTAGCGAGGTCTGAGAAACGTGCCTCGCTAGCATTTGTTCGGTTTATATTATGAGTCGGATTAGATCAATTAAGGTACGTTGAAGATGGCTTCACGTAATGATTTTCAGTATTTGGGGGGTTTCTTGCTTGTTGGCGGGTTTGGTAGATCCTCTTTGGCTATTAGGCAAGATTTTGAGTGGAAAGTTCTGAAATTCACGCTTAACTTGGGGCTAGATGGCGCTGTGTGAATGTCAGTGGAAATAAAACAAAATGTGGCATAGAAACCTGTTTTTCTTTTCAGGAAAAAACTAAGTAGTTATATCAGTAAGTTGACTAAGGGTTTACACGCATTGTCATTTAGGTGAGATGTGAAATATTGAACATTGTACCATTATTGAAAATAAGGTTGTTTTAAGTATTTCTTATATCTCATAATTGTCTCAAGTATCATTGCAATCTTTTGTATGACCATGCAGTATATAAAGTTGTTAAATTAAAATAATTAATGGTATATTTACAGCTTCTGTCCGGCGAGGGCACAGTCTCCTCCTGGGCCTCTGAGGGCCTGCGCACGTGCCACAGGTCCCGATCGAAGCTGTACATCGTCCCTCCGCTGCTGGAGACCCGCCACTCAACACTATTGTCTATGTTACTATACGTATGAGTATCTTATACTGCGCACAACTCGTTATTACCGATCACTGAACTTTCAATGACACTCGGGGTTATCGGCTAAGAAAAACGATAAGGCATAAGTATTTTTTTGACACTGGAATAATTTAAGATTTGTATTCAACGACCATGCAGAAACTTTAATAGTAGTTTGCGATTCAGCTATACGAATAATTACTGTTTTCAAAATAAATTTATGGAGGCCAAAAACATTGAGTAGCATTACAAGCTATGGATAACAATTCTATATTAACTAACAAATCAAGTAACGTTTTCTTATTAATTACATAAAAAATAAAAACTTTACGAACTTAAGGTCATCTGAAAAAACAATGTGTCCACATGTTGATGTTATAATTGGACTATCCATGTAGTTTTAAAATTTTAGCAATCATTATTATTGTATACCGAATAGAATTGATTTCTATTTGACATAAATAGAAAATTTTGTAAGATCTTTATGATGACAATTCTATCACAACTAATTAATAAGTATTTAATTTGTTTCGTGGGGTAGAGAGTAGTAGTATATAAGACAAATGTGTGAATTCTTAAATGCTATGAATATGAAATGTAACAAGTATTATCATGGATTCAAGTGTTACACTAGTCGAATAAATACTACAATACTAGGGGCATGGCTCCGACAACTCGAGCTTATAGGCACAACTGCCCTACACAAGTACGCAGTACATTACTATCGACAGCTAACCACAACCACTTTACTTCCAATTTATAGCATCATCACTCCTTCTCGCAATCACATTAGCTCAATGAAATACGCCATTTCAGTGTTTCTGTATCGGCGTTAATAGAACTTGAGACACTTTTATTAACTTATCTCGAAATAGGTCAGCTGTTGGTGCTTTCTAAGAACACGTAAAGCTTTTGCGTTTATTCAATGAAAATTCTTCCAATATTACGGTGCAGCACATTGTTTTTGTATTTTTTATAGTATTCACTGAAGAGTATAAATGCCGTTAGATCGAGTCTATTGCAGTCTTCATTAGAAGTTATACGTTAAGTCTTGCTTCTGTTACTATGACTACTTTCTAATTTATGCATAAACTCTTTAAACATTCAAAAAGACAATGTTTGTAGGTATAGTTAATGACGTAATGCTTGAATAATCCGCTGTAGTTCAATTTGACATTCCACTTGATCTCTCCGGTTATATGATAAGGGTAACTGAATCGTGAAGCCATTGTTATCTTTATTATAATGACTGTGTATAGGAAAATTGTATCATTCGCAGATACGCAGTATCGACCGGAAAACTATTTAAGTATTTCATTATTTCTGTGACTTATCTACATATTTTAAGTGCGAACGTGGCGATAAATGTATTGTTTTCGAGTTATTGATTTTTCTTTTAAAAATATTTTAATAATTTTGTAACTTTTTCTTTGCCTTTGATACAAGTGATGCGTTGAATAATAATAGAGGATATAACAAATTTGACACAAATACAAGTATTATCATTGCTCTGTCAAAACATATGTTTCGAACTTATACGTACGAGTAGCATAGATTGCAAATAATACACACACGGGTACAAATATGTCACCTCGAAAACACCGCTGTTACTTCAATAAAGATAATGTGTGTCAAAACCGGAATAAGTATACCGCAACAAGACTAGTGCGATACTTGTATATACACCACGCATTGATTAATAATGAAAAATTTCTCTGATGTTTACTATGCAAAAACAGCACATTCCAGCTGGTAACAGACCAAAGGCGGACTAGCAGATACCTAACAACTTAAATGATTGCAACATGTTTAACTAAGTACATCTGAATAGTAAACAGTTAAAAATATTCACAGTGTCATCAAAATTCGCCGTAGAACTCGAAAGTTAGTATTGTTATCCATATGGTATGGCACGCGGTTGGTGTGGTCGCCACGGGGACGACACGAGCGCGAGCGGGCGACGCAACTGTCGGCCGCTGACTGGCCGTGCTCGAGGAGTGTCGGACATCGCGGTCTGACGCCTGAGGCCGTCCGCGTCCCCTCGCACTGCACTCGCGACCCCCGATGTAAACAAAACAGCGAGGCAACACCGCCAGCACACTTGGATTGAATGAATAATTTTGTGCTGTAAACGTATCGGCATTTAAATATAAACTTATCAATCGACTCAATGCGAATGGTATCGTTAATTCCATGATAGTTACTAGGTCATTTCGGTAAGAGCAGATTTTAATGTGTGCAATGACTGTAATGATTGTATTTCTTTTGGTCAAAGAAGGTATTCATATTAATGAAAAACCAAACCTTACATGAAAATAGATATATAAAATTTCTACTCCATGCATCCATTACTGAACAGGCACTCCACCACTTAATGGTGAAATTCATAAATGTGAATGAATTTCTCCATTAAGTGGTTTCGAAGCACTCCACCTCACTGGTTCAAAAATTTAATAGGTCAAAATAAATGACGACCACCTCAGATACAGGTACTAACAAGCGCAATTACTCCGAATATAAAGTAAATTTTTGTAAAAGTTTATTGACAGTTACGATCAGATTTTTCAACGAAAATGGATATGATAAACATAATTATACATTTTCGTTACATATGATAAGCTAGCGCATGAAACAACTGCTATGATGATGAAAGGAGCCACTATCAGATAAGGAAATTTTCATCGTGTTGCGACAATATGAAGCACGTTGACAGTCCATTAGCCAACAATGGTATTTTTGAGTCGATAATGTGAAATTGAAAACAATTAAGTTGCGTAAGAACCAAGTGCCGTGGTAAAACTTGTTTACATCTTATTTGGTAGGTATGCATTACGTTATTTCTTTCAGCATTAAGACTTCTTACAGTGAATATTTCTAAGTTAGCGTATTTAACAGATTCAGATGCAATATATATGATTTCGTTTTATCAACATTTGTGATAATATTCAGATGATGTTAATCATTTTAATTATGTCCATGATTAGTATTTAAAAGGGTGACATTATTGTCACCCTACCCAGAGCACAATATTATGATCAGTACCCAATTCACAATTTCAATGTTTTATTCAAGCCTTCGATAGCTCAGTTGGTAGAGCGGTGGACTGTAGAGGGAACAAACATTGACATCCATAGGTCGCTGGTTCAAATCCGGCTCGAAGGAATAACTTTTTATTATTTAGAAAAATGATTTTACCTTATAATAGTTCAACAATAATATTTGAAATAAAGAAATCTATACAAAAGATTAGTTGGTTACATTTTAAAACTTACCTCCGTCATCGAAGAAAGAGTCAGTCATGATCCGAGGTGACCTTGAGCCATCCGGCACTCCTCTTATAGACATTTTCTAATTTTTTCTTTACTCACTCATTTAGTCAACACTGTCTCTTTTCTATTATAAAAACACTTAGCAAAAAATAGATGCGAGTTTGCGCAGTACTCATTTGGGACTAAATAATGATATCTTGTCCTGTGTTAGTAACAGAGTATCACAGTTGGCCAAATGTGAATTAAAGTATTAGGGTGTGATAAGCGTGACCGTGATTGATGAAGTATATTTTGGCCCATATTGGAGTTCTATACTTTTGTGAAATACAGTGATTTCTTTCTTATTTTCTTTAATACGACTTTATGACAATGCACTTAAGATTAAAAATACAATAACGTCATCGGTGATTTAACGTATGCACAGATAATATATAAATACTTATACAGGCTGTATGCATAACTTGGGGCTAGATGGCGCTGTGTGAATGTCAGTGGATATTTATTTATTTATTCACGACTAAATTATCAGGAGGAAAACTATCTTTAGCTACATAGACAATCATCAACAGAGAAACGAAGCAATCTTTTGATCAGTCATCAAAATCTTGAGATATTCCTATGATCACCGAATTAAAATAATACATGGATAATAATATATTCTAAATAAAACAAAAACCAAGGTTAGTTTTCGCTGGAATAATAAAATTCGCAACGATTTTATGAAGCGCGGTTGATAGCGACGAATTTTATTGATTGTTGTACACGTAACGGAAAGCGAAGCGTAGGCCGACCCCTAACCCGATGGACGGATGACCTGGTTAAGGTGGCGGGTAGCAGATGGATGTCAACTGCAAGGGATCGGTCCGCGTGGAAATCATTAGGGAAGGCCTTCGTTCAGCAGTGGATGATGATGATGATAACCTTGGAATTATTGGATTATAAGACAAGTCAACATTAAGTTAAGAAAACCTTTTTAAAAACAAACTTTTATTCAAATGCGCTAAAAAGAAAATAATAACTTTGAAACCAAAAACCTATGCTGTTAACGTTATTTCAAATTAAATACATTTGACACAATTTCTATGTTATAAAAGCTTGTCGCGAGATTTAAGTTCACGTATTTACTTGCTGCCTACGAAAATTCGTACTAACATCGGCACGTGGCAGGATTTGAACCTGTACTCTCCAGATAGGAAAGCAACATTCCACACCACTAAATAATATTTCTGTTGTTCTTAGTTCTGTGGTTCACACTTATGACGCTGAAATGTACTTGAACTACTTCTATATCTGAGTTTGTATCACGCATCTTCCTGTACACGTAATTTGACAAGATTTTGTGGTATTTAAATATTTGATATTCTCCATTTGAACTAATTTTAGTTTTTTTACCATTGGTGTAGGAGCCACAGATTTGAATCGCAAGACAGGCTATAAATTAAATTTGTTTAAAGATATGAAAATTATTTCTATTTGGGTGGTCGAAATGCTTAATTAACTAAAAGTGATACTTATTTGCAAATAATGTAAATTGTAATCCTGTTGTTAGTCAGCAATAATACTAATTTGAGGTCTGAAGGTTCTTTTACATAACTTTTAGCGTTATCTTTACTTCTTAAGACCATTTATAATATGAACATATTCCATTATACTGTTCGTTATGTGAACACATCATCAAAACAGGGCAGTTATTTTGGTAAGGAAATGTGTCAGCACGGAGGAATGGCCCCTGGCACGTTACATTACATGTTCTGTTCAAATCCTAGACTTGGCAAAGTAGGTAATAATAATAATAATATATATTTTATTCAGCGGTTCCAAACACACAAAGTACGTAGTTAACTTAAACAAAGTAAATCTAAAATACAATAACTTCTTGGATTACATTTTTTTTCTTCAACATTTTTTTCTTCAACAAACAAACTTCAATCTCATATTAATAGAAACAGTACATAACTAGCACTTTGTAATTTTTTTGTTTAAAATCCTTCGAAATTCGGTAAGTAGTACATTGGCTTTTATTATGTGATTTTTAAAATTATAGCATTCTATATAGATACATTGGATCAAACAAAATATTACGGAAATAAAATGGCGACGGAATTTTTTATCGACAACTCCATTAAAATTTGATATATATCTGCCTACCTAAGCATTGTAAAACGGTAATAGTTTACGAAACAAATCGAACATTTAAAAATATAATCGAGCATATGGATAAGTTTTGTGAAGGAAAAATGGAACTTTGGCATCTAAGATCAAAAACATCTAACTCAGCACAAGAAGTGTATCCATTAATGTTATTGCCTTTCATTATCTCACTTTCATAGATCATGAGTTTGTGTTCTTCTTCTAGACGCTACACAACAACTGACGCATACATTCAACGATGCAGTGTATCATTGCAAATATGAAGTGCGTGGAGCGCTTTATTTTTGTCGTGCCCGCCCACACTAACGGCCCGGGCGCCAAGTCAAAGACCTACACCCCGGAAGGTGTTCCTTTGTCACAATTTGTTGTTAGGGGACCAACTTTCCATTTCAACGAGTATCTTTTTGCAAACATCATGGTTTTAATTGTTTATATGGATACGCTTTTTGTTACCAGATATTTATTTCGGAAGAACTTTTTAGATGGCATTTACAGCTTTAAGTGGTGAGCGCAGATGACTTTCAGCCTTTATATAACCAATAAGAAACCTTAAAGCTACACAAACTCATTGGCTTTAACAGAACAATGAAATGGAAATATATTGCTTCTATAGTGTCATTATTAAGGTCGCTGGTGGAAGCTGGATGAGAAAAGCAGAGGACCGGGATATCTGGCGCAAAATGGGGGAGACCTATGTCCAGCAGTGGACTGCGATAGGTTGAAAAGAGAGTGTCATTATTCCTGTGATCCGGCTATCAAAGATATAAGTCATTCTCAACTATTTGAAAAGACACTCGTATCAAAATGTAAAAAGTTTGACCAAAATTTTTGGGATTCAGAAAAGATTTACTGCTATTACATATGAAGTAGGTATTACGAGAGGCACGTTTAAATCAATAAGTCACAGTCCACTACAAGTTAGTTTTCTAGTGATCGTGGACTATTGTAAAAAGGCTATTCATTTACACTTAATAAAATAAGTACAAGAGATAACGTGACAACACTTTTGGTCACGTAGTTTTCTGTGGTAGGTAACTGGCCTCGGAATTGTTATTTTTTTAGTAAAAGATTGCTTTTTTTTTGCCTACGCCGAAAACTTATAGGGGGCCTTTGAAGCTCAGTTTCAAAATCTACTTGATGAAATGGTTTCTTTGTTATTTTTTAATCTACTAGTAATAGCATCAGCTACGTAGACTCGAATAAGCATTTAGTTGTTAAATTAATTTGGTACTTTTCAGCACAATTAAAACATACGTAAATACAACCAACCCAATAATAAAATTTTCATAAAACATGAAATCATACAATCAGGCGACAAGGTAACTTACAAGCACCTGTTTCATAATTAGGTACATACGCCGCGGTTCACCTCCATGTTGATTTCAGTAGACGCAAGTGGAGCCGTCAATTACTGTTCAGTATTGAAGTAGACATGAAACGACACCTGCGCATCGTAAATTCAACGCCTGGAATTTTCCAGCGTAAAACGGAACGCAAACTCGCACCTATACGTCAAAATTGGCGCCAAATTAAAACTAACCTCAAATTTAATTAAGAAAACACTGTTTCAAGCACACACAAAACTACACATTTAAATTTGATTTTGTAAAAGAGCAGAGAATGTTATTGTACGAATGTTGGAGCGTGGACTGAGCGCGGGCTGGCACGGCAGACCAACGGCACGCTTTTGTGTTTAGCACAATCATGTCGCGATGTCGTCACGTTGTTCTATTATAAATATAGTTAGTTACGGGATTAGTGTTATTCACGTTTGGCTACGCTTCATACTAAGAAGCAGAAACGTATATAAATTGCAAAGTTATGTTGGCATTAATCATAACTCTATCAACAGATTATTCATGAGTTTTCTCGAAGAAAATATATTTAGCGCGGTCGTATAAAAATATCTTCAAGGTCCACAAATCAAAGTACCCATATGTTGTACGAGCCATGTGGTGTATATTGTTGAGATGTCGGCTACTACACAAATATTTTCAGGTTCGATTTCCGGGCAGTATAATATTTATAACTTATTTGCAGGTACATCAATGAGCCTTATTGATGTATTATGTGTATATTTGAAATTTTATAGATTTAATTTTTAAAATGATATGTCTGTATTTATTTAATGCAGATTTGTGTTTATTATAATTGTTTAAGTGTAATAATAATTGTATGATTCCTAAACTATAATGAAATACCAAGCAAGATAGAAACACCAGTTCTGTATTTGCACATGAGTTATTAACGAAAATAGCTTTGACCTGTTTATTTGAACGGTAAGGTCGAACCGAGGGGCGATGGCCCGGCACGCGGGGCGCAGGGCCAAAGCTCTGCGAAAGTCATGGTTTTTACACTTTACTGCGTTTGCTTATTGTAGCAATGTTATTGGATTTTTTGTTTACTATAATATATAAAACAATAAAATATATCTCTTCAATCTATCGCAGTCCACTGCTGGACATAGGTCTCCCCCATTTTGCGCCAGATATCCCGGTCCTCCGATTTTCTCATCCAGCTCCCACCAGCGACCTTCCGCAAGTCGTCGGTCCATCGGGCCGGAGGGCGTCCTACGCTACGCTTGCCAAGACGCGGTCTCCACTCCAGAACTCGTCTGCTCCAACGACCATCGGTTCTACGACATACGTGACCAGCCCACTGCCACTTCAACTTGCTGATCCGGCGGGCTATGTCGGTAACTTTAGTTCTCTTGCGGATTAAATCATTTCTGATCTTATCCCCAAGAGAGACTCCAAGCATAATAAAATATATAGGTATTTCTAAAAAAACATTCTTCTGGAGTAAAATGGGAAACCTATGTCCCGTAGTGCACTGCAACAGTTTGAAGAGAGAACGTACTTCTATCTAAAACCCATCTGTCAAACCTGGTAATTTTGGTAAGACCCTTCACCATAGAAGAGAATGCTCTTTGTAACAGTAAATTGCCACGGGCGGGCACACTTTGCGCCTAGCATGGAGCACCGAGCACGCTTACCTAGATAAAAATTTACCCTGTATGGATTTGGAAACTCTCTAATTGTACTATACGGGAAACAAATAAGTACAGTCCGGGGTGACAACATTATATTGATACTTTTAATGCAGATGTCGTTATGTATAAGGCCAGAGTGAATAGGGATTTTCTGGGTAAACGTGTGCCATCATAGGCCTCGTCATCGCTTACCATCAGGCGAGACTGAGGCCAAACGTAAACCCATTGATAATAAAAAAAAAGTACGCACAAAAAAGCGCTTCGGCGTTTTGGCCTGTTGAGAAAGAAGTTTGCCTTCATCGTAAGAGCGTCGGATAAACGTACATATTATTATGTATATTTTCGAAAATTCGAACAGACATTGGTACGAGGCGGGAGTTGAACCTGCACCCCTCAGACCTGAAGGTAACAGTCCACACCAATAAGCCAACGACGCATCAATATTACTAAAATTATGCTTAGTCCTTGGACGACCTGGCTTTATATTTATATTATGTACATAAGATAAGATAACACCCCTATCTAATCGCTTTGTGGTCGGTTATTTTTGTTAACTTACTCTAAACGTATTTTAACTTATAAGTTTAGATACGCATGTAAATAGGTTACGCTGTTTGTTACAATCATTATTACAGCCTAAGATATTCACTGCTGAACGAATATCATTGATTTTACCTTTAAAGAGGTGGCAATACTTGTACACGATCCACTCAGGTATCGGATGTCTAATGTAAGCGAAATGAGACACCACCTCGGCTGTTCGGTAAGTAGAAACCAACCTAGCTATATTATTTTTCAATGGAAAACACCAGCGAAGTGTTCTTTTAAAAATAGTACGGTACTTTAGTAAATAGTAAGGTACCTTTAGTTAAGGTTTTTTAAGGACTTTACAGAAAGGCAAATCTATTTTTTTCTATATAATTTGTGTCAGTGCCCATATTTAGCTTTTACTGAATATAGGCATGTATGTACACAAATATTTTTAAGGTTAATTTTGTTTAATGTTTTGTATGTATGGAAGCATATCTACATTTTTTTTGGATATGCTGGTAATAATATCAGCAAGATTCATAAGCAGGAACTTTCTACTTTCGTTTGTTTTGTTTTTTATTTTCATTTTATTGTAAATAAAATATCCGTATTTGATGTGTACTTAAATGATGAGATGACCTTGCATCTGGTTAGCATCAGGGACTCCATGAATGTCGGCAACCACCCACGCACCTCGTGTCGGCAATTCTTATCTTATCTCGGTAATTTGTGATACATTGGGATCGTCCAATGATATATAAGTAATGTGTTCTCTTTTAACTATGATTGGGTTATATTCCAACCAAATAGTTTAATTCCCTTTTTGATATCAATATCAGCCATCTACGCTTGTCACTTGCCCAGTGAAGGTGCGAAGGCCATGCGGCAAACAGCAAAAAGTCAATCCAAAAAAACTCAATTTAATTCGTACGATTACCTTCTGGTTTATTTAGCAATTGCAATTGACCATATTGATGTCAGATCAAACTACTTATATAAATGGATAATCATGTTATTACTCAGAACAAGGGTTGTCCATATACATAATATGTAGGCGGTTCATGTGATGTGAACATTTTGCTATGTTTACACCCCATTCCCCGACGCGACCATCAGCTGAGGCGATATCGATCCGGTAACCCGGACCATAATGTTGTCGGCTGATCCCACAAGTGTCTGGGCAAACGGGTGCTTTTGAACTCTGTCGGACTATCCGAATGACGCAGTGTGATAATCTATAAGTTACTTGTGTTTAACATCAGAGTAGATACTCAAAGAAAATGCAGGTAGGAGGTACTGCTTAAGTAAATGACACCTTTGACCTAGTAGCTCAAAGTACCTACGTTTCATAAGACCTAGACAGGTAACTTTTCAATCTAAACATATGAAGGTTACTTATGGCAATTAGCAAACATGATAAGGATGTCTCTATATTGAACTCAACATTTGCAGATGGCAAACACTTTTCAGTATTAGCCATTATAAAATTCGATTAAAGGAATAGTAGTTTTACCTGCACTTACTGTAGTTTTACCTCATATTTCCTCTAAGTAGTAAAGCCGGTTTAGTGTTCAAGCGTGAAAACAATGCTGTAAAAAATGTAAACAAGCCCAAGACGCATCAATGTAACTAACCTATTCTCTTGCTGAGGAGCGGCGTGGTCCTGCCGGGCTCCTCTTCCACGTCCACATCGAAAGAGAAAGGAAAACTTTTCGTGGAGCCGACGAATCCTGCCGCCATGCCAACCAATTGGATGCGGTATCGCGGATGCGTGCGTCGCGACGTATAAAGCGAAGCGCGCGCTACACCGACTGAGTCATGAATGTCATGATACACGCACACACACGGACACCCACTGAAGGAAGGATGTTTGGGGTTACCAGTGCGTACGTTGATGTTACCTATTTCGATTTGAAGCAGTATTTTTGTATATTCTAACAGCAAAATGAGACTGCGTGAAGGTTTTTTGGAGGTTAATTTAGGATACATTATAGGTATACCTTCAGAATATCTATAAATAATAAAAATAGCACTTCCATACAAACTTCCAACCCCAGCTTTACCTCCTAACGTGTGGAGTTTAATACCATAAGATCTGCCTCTTGCAGAGAAATCAAAGATGTTATCTGTTCAACGAATACATATTTTCTATTCTAATATTGATATTGATTTTTATGCTTATAAAAAATACAACCCGTAGTTGAATACATACCTTAAATAGTAACTACCCTAAAACGGATGGTCTCACCTGTATTCCAGTGGATTTTATAGGTACATCCAAGATAAGATCGCTGTTCAGCAGAATGTTTAAATGATTAGCGAGGTTAGAAACGGAAGTTAAGCTGTAATTTCTGAAAATGTTGCCTTATGTGTTAATGTTGCAGGCAGTGTTATTATTTGGACTATCTGAAGACTTCTAAAACATTTGTGATGAGAATAACAGCGGCTCTAAAATATAATGCAAAATGAGAAATCCTTTTAGAATTAATTTATATGTGAAGCAATAACATATTCAAGGTACTGAGGTCAACGCTAGCTAGCTGAGGTAAAAGCTATTCGATAATAGAAATAGCCAATGACTTTAAGATCTCATATATAATGTTATTAATTAATTATAAAAAAGGGAAAATTAATATTACAATACAAAAAATATCTATTTATTTTTTACTGACTCCTTTGTCTACTTGTCCAGCGCTAAACTGTAATTTTTATCTTATTTTTATTTCGATACTTGTATTTTGTTATTAACTTTATATTATTTTAATTCTAACTATGATAAGTATTATGTCTACTGCACTAATACCTGAAGATTTATAAGTTATTATTTTTTAACAAAAATGGGTGATGATTACATTAAGTGACAACCCTAAAACTGTAAAGCATTGCTATTGTTGCTTAAATGAGATGAAAACTTAGATACTCAAGGCAAGTGTTCATGTTTACGTTAAATACAGCACTATACAAAGAAAAATAAACAAGAAGTACCTATATTATATTGTCAGTAAGATATTGTTAGCCTGTAATAAGGATACTTAACAACGGAACATAGAAAACACCCAGACCAATATAAACAGAAAATGTTCAAGCACACAAATATTTGTACTGTCAAGGGATCGAACACGGAACCGTTGGTGTTTAGACGACGTTTCAACCAATTACACCGCATGAGTCGTCAGAATAAATCTGGCTACTCAATGATGGAAATCATTTGCAACGTGTAGCAGTAAACGAAGCCATCTAAGCCAAGGTCCAAGGTACCGCTTTTAGAGGATACTTAATAATAAAATATGTGTTTAGATAATTTGGTTTTGAAATAGGACTTGACCCCGGACAGTAGGGATCGAATGTATTTTTATTAATTGGTTTCTATATTTTTCTTAATATTTACATGTATTATCTTTTCACTATAGTATAGAAGACCCTAAGAATAACAGAGGACTGTTGTGGACTGGTAAATTAAAAAATAATCAAAATAAATATGTTTATTTCCTTTTATATAAAAAAAAACATAGCCGAACTCCTAAATAAAATCACTGTTCCGCTACAAACTGTTCATAAAGTTCCCGACCTACTTGTTTATAATCTTCTAAATCATCCCGCTGCACCCAAGTAGCCTGCCACACGCCAGTATTCCCTGTTATCTTCTCTGCGAAAACAGCCAATATAACGGCTAACTCATAGTTCTCGGCGCATGATAGATCCTTGAAATAGCCGGAGTCAAGTATACGTGCCCAACGATAGAATTCATTAGAGGATTTAGAAGACAAGTGATGCGACATGAACGCTAATAGTTTCTTCCAAGAGCCTTCGGTGACTTTGTTCAAAGTCGCTTTAGCTATTTGTTTTGATTGCAACTTATTATCAACTTTATTGTGGATGCTACGCCAAAGGTTTACTAAATTCAAGCCGTAATCGGCGGTATACTTTAAAAGGCCGTTTCTTAATACATAGATCATGTATTTATTCAATGGTCGCACAGTGAGGCCCAATATTTTAGCAAACATAATTTGAGTGTTTCTCTCTTTTCGCCTAAATATTCGGTACGCACGTTTTATACATCGCTTGTGAGGTGGACTGTACGAGTTTTTGATATTGTTTAATTTAGAAAATAATAATAAAAATCTATTGCCGTGAAATGTATTAAATAGGTGGTTATACCCTTTTGTTGTTGCGCGTAGGAAAACAAGGGACACTATAGAAAAAAATAACTTTAATTCCGGGATTAAATCATTTCTGTGTTCTAATATATCATTGCAACATTTGCTAAAAGCAGCGTTTTCGATTGGACCGTAGTTGAGTAAATGATTTGTTTGTTGAAAGTGTTTTGTGTCATGTATTATATTTTCTATTACGTCCATTTGCTTTATTGTAGAGTGTAACATAGGTTTTTCAATAGGAACTGTAACTTTCTCTGTGTATGTCCTTGTATTTTTAACATTATATTGATCTACCTCTTCATTGGCTTTTTGATCAGTATTTGTTATCAACATTGGAAAGTGTGCTCTTTGGTCTTTTCCCATTATTTCCTGATTAATTTCAGGAGCAAAAATTTTGAATCTTCATCCATCACTTCTGCAGCATGTTCACCTGTCTCCATGATTTGATCATTATTTGTGACTAAAGCATCGTTTTTCGCTTCAGGCGTCAGTGTAAACAAAGTGCCATCGTTTCTGTATTCCTGATCGTCCCAAAGAAATGACAAATTATATATTCCATATGGTGGGGATGGTGTGATGGATAGAACAGCAAAAACTATATCTGCGAAGCTAAATCCTTTTGGCATCTTGCCGCCTAAGTATATATTTAGAAATCTAGTGATAATGGTTTTTTGTACGCTGGGGGTCCTCACACTTGATGGGAAATAATCCATTGATGCAATTTGCAAACATTCCGATTCCGTCCACTTACGGGATGTGCCACTTTCTTTATCAGCCATCTAGTGCCCTGAAAATAGTGGTATGAAATCTATAAACAAAAATATTGTGTATGTCACTGGAAAATAACAAAAATTACAAATTTATTAATTTCCTAGGAAATTTGCGATCCGTGTTATTTTCCGGCAACAATCATCATTATCATCAGCCCAGTATATGTCCCCACTGAGTGTCACAAGCCTACCCGTATGGGGTGTGGAGGCCTTAGTCGTCCACGATGGACCAGTGCGAATTAGACGACTTCACGCACAACCTTTAAATTTCTTCGCGCACAATTTCCTCACGATGTTTTCCTTCACCGTAAGGGCGTCGGATTACGTACATATATTTTTTGAAAATGATAAATTCGAAAACTCATTTGAACGTATCGGGATTTGAACCTCAGCCCTCCTGGTAGGAGGGCGACAGTCCACACCATTGAGCCACCGACGCTTAATCCCATTTATTTATTTTCATTTCGTACCGCGCTGTTTGTCTGACGATATTTATTTAACATTAATATTTAAAAAACAAAAGAATAATAATCAACCACCAATTTAGGCAATATTTTAGTATATCTACTGTGCTACCTGCAAAAACACTGAGCAATATTATATAGGTCCTACCTTTAAAAATAGACACCGAACTTTGAATTGATGATACAACTACAATCGATCACTGTGCAGCTAATACAGTATCTAAGGCAAGCTTTTAAAAAACCATGCAACAAATATTATCATTTACCACCATACAAAATGAGCTAATGAGAGCGAGTGTGTTGCTAGCTCTGTTTTTTAATTCCGCGAATATTTTATTCCTATATGTAAGTGGTAATTTATTTAACTATGAAGTGAAGTAAATTTTGCTATATGTTAGTAAAACAGCTTTACTTGTACTTACGTGAATATCAAATAATTAAATATATATAAAAGAGTTAATGGGGAAAATACATACAAGTGAACAAAACTTTAATTTGACTTTGTTGACCGAACTGTTACTATTACACAATTAGCAAAATCCGGGGGTCAGGTCGAACTGAACTATTGCAACTAAAAAAAATAAACTAAAAAATTAAAACAAAAATTATTGATCCAAAACAAATAAAAGCTATATTATTTTTTTTTAATTAAAAAGGAACCGCCTTCAAAAAATGAACTAAAAAAAATAAAATAATTGCTATTATATACGTCGTCTATTTTAATTTTGAATAAGAAAAACCATGTATTAACGGTAGTGATATAAAATAATCGTTACTTGTTAATATGAAAGTAATATTTATACTTTTTGAAGTCGGTGCCAAACCAACAAAACCAAAATGAAAGCTGCTACTTAGAGAAAACCATACGAATATTATATATAATAGAAATTGTTTTATTTTTTATTTGTTCATTTTTAGAAGGCGGTTCCTTTTTAATTAAAAAATAATAATATAGGTAGCTTTTATTTGTTTTGGATCAAAAATTTGTGTTTTAATTTTTTTTTATTTTATTTTATACTTTTTAGTGATAGGTTTGTAATTGACTTTTAGTTTACGTTGATTTGTTTCGATTGATTTCGTTACCTTAGTTTATAAAGTGAATAAGTGATAGTTTTTAGGGACAATCTTTGTTGCCCGGTAAATTTATTTTTCGTTTGATAAGTTTTGCAATCATGGCTTTGACATATTAGTTACTATTTGGTTTGCCTACGGACCTAGGTAAAAATGAACTTATAACTTATACAGGCCGCGTGTACCCTTATGATAAAGATGGTAATGGCTATAGGCTATATATAATTACAGTATTGTTCCACTTTAAAAGTTCTAAAAAAAAAAGTCTGCGACAGCATGTGTCTATCTTTCAAAGATGAAGATAGCCCACTATAATCTTTTTATTGCTAACCAAATTTGTTCTAATATAATGCATTGTTTGCGAAGGTGTTTTCATAAACATCATATTAATTCTTATCTAAATAAATACGAGATTCATTACAAGTATTTCATGGAAAACAAAAATACTTTTTACATCAATCGAATTAAATTAATATCTTAGGAGATATCGCAGTTTTAACACACCTATATGAACGGATTAGCGGGTCAAAGTTAGCGTTAGCACAGAGTTACTATATTAATTAATAATAATAAAATTAAAACACTAAAACCTTCTCCTGAATGTAACAGATACTTTACCGAAAACCGCATCGAAATTGCTTCAGCCAAACGCGAGATAATCGCGGACAAACATACATACATACATACTAACAGGTCAAACTGAGAACCTCCTTTTTTGAAGTCGGTTAAAAAGTTGCAGTAGTCCGGTCAATCAAACTAACAACCGGACTACTGCTACTAGAGGGTCACCGATGGGTCTAGATTTCTCAATGATCGTAGGTCGTGGGTTCGAAGCCCGCGGTGAAAACTATCATAGTAAAAGTCACTTACGATATTTCCCAGCTTGGTTAGCAATTTGGAGGCTGGCTGAATCACCTGATTGTTCGAGAAGAGATATGATGTCTCGGAGGGCACGTTAAACCCAGCTACAGTCATGCATGGTACACGTTAACACTCACCAATAATCGGCATTGGGCCCGCGTGATGGGTTACGGCCCAATCTTCCCATAGCTATACCCCCCTGCCCCTAATTCTGCCAATAATTGATGGAATACGTATAATATCATGTACAGCAGCGTAAAATAATTATTATTCTGATTTCGTCATCAGGAACCGTGTTACAGCGAGTGAAGCCGCATGTCTAATCGATTAAAATTTTAATGTTAACGTAGGTTACTACCTAGGTAGAGCAACCACTGAATGGCCTGTAAGCGTGACCCTCATTGGTGGATCCTGGAAATCTGGTGACACAGGAAAAGGTATTCCATTTATGAGCCATGGTGACGGCCATGACGCTGAGTTGCTGTAGCTTCCTAAACAGTGAAAATGCTACACATGCAAATTACAAACGACCATTCATTCTTTTTCAAATCATCATCATCAGCTCATTAAACGTCCCCACCGAGAGGCACGAGCCTTCCCGTATAGGGTGATTAGGCCTTAGTCGTCCACGCATGCATTGGACGACTTCACACACAACCTTTGAATCTCTTGCATGCAGGCGTGCATGAAGGTTTCCTCACGATGTTTTCCTTCACCGTAAGAGCGTCGGATAACGTACATATATTTTTCGAAAATACATTGGTACGTGTCGGGATTTGAACCTCAGCCCTCCCGGTAGGAAGGCGACAGTCCACACCACTGAGCCACCGACGCTCAAACGCTTTTCCAAATGAACTTGAACTGAACTGAACACAAAATAACACAATAAATTATTAGGATACGATTGTTGTTTGTTATGTTATGTTAGTTGTTATTTCGGCTGGCAACATTACATGCAATGTACTTATCTCTATATTGCCCAAAGATAAGAAGCGTCCTGTACCACTACTACCATAGATTATTATAATGAATAGTCACCACTCTCAGAAGGTATATCTTATACATGTAGGTTTTTTATTTAATACTTGCTTTTGCCCTCGGCTTCGCGTTAAGAAGTATTTTTTATAATATATTTTATCTACTGAGGGGTGGATTTTATCAAAATTATTTCTTAAAGGATGCCTACATCATAGTTGTTTTATGAATGCAAAGTCTCAGCCCGATACAAACTTGGATCCCCTATTTTATCCACTTGGGGTAGAATTAATCAAAACCCTTTCTTAGCGGATGCCTACGTCATACTATCTACCTGCATGCCAAATTTCAGCTCAATCCGTCCAGTGGTTTGGGCTATGCGTTGATAGATTACTATGTCAGTCAGTCACCTTTGAGTTACATAGACTTATGTTTGGTCAATGGTATGTACAAACATCAGCCTGTAACGTTCCACTGCAGGGTACACAGGTCTTCCCGGACTGGGGAGCATTTGGTCAATAAATACTATAGAACCTTAGCGCAAAAAAGCGTAGCAGAGGACGGCCTTATGAACCGAGACTTGCGAAAGTTCACTGGTAGAGGCTGGATGAGAAACCAGAGGATCGGGATATTTGACGTAGAATGGGGGAAACTTAATAATGATAATAAATATCCTAAGACTGAGTGCCATCTAGCCTTAAACTAAGCATTTTAGCCTGGTGCTAAACAACTGATAAACATAATTATATACTTTTGTAAATACATACACTATAATTTTGACGACCCATTTGGTGTTGCGGTTGAGACGTCGACTGCAACACCAAGGGTTCCGGGTTCGATCCCCGGGCAGTACAAACATTTGTTTGCATGAACATGTCTGTTTGTAATGGCTCGGTGTTGAATCCGGAACCCTTGGTGTAGTAGCCGACTTCTAGACCATTATGGGTCGTCAGGGAGTTATGTTCAGCAGTGGACTGTCTGGGTACTTAAATCTCATCTTTTCTTCCTCCATTACTGTGTGAAGTTTTGGTATCGGTCGGATTTTCCTGGCTAAATGGTAAAAGAAGACAATAAAGTTAGTGTGATTTAGCAAGTTAACGTCACAAGTTAGTAACTGCACTATTGTATCTTTTCCGACCTCCGGTGTGCGGGTAGTATACCAGCTGGTTTCTATTTGTCCGGTGTCGAATCCGTTTCTAACCAGAGGCTCCAAAGGCAGAGCATATGAAGCTGCTGACGTAAGTCGTAAGATGAAGTGTAGAAAACCGATTATATTATGTCGGCACAGATATAAAAGTGTGTTTCCGATATGGGATTGGGATATGGGAACCGGATTGTGCCGGGCCGTCTTTTTCCCCAAACATATGTTAGGCTACCAAGAATCTGTTTTTGTTTTGTATGCCCAAGACGCGTGACAGTCTTTCTAATCTCTCTTCAACCACTGCTGGACATAGGTCACCCCCAATTTGCGCCAGATATCCCGGTCCTCCGCTTTTCTTATCCAGCTTCCACCAGCGACTTTCACAAGTAGTCTTGTGAAAGTCGCTACTTTTACATGTGATTTACAATAAATTATCTTGATTTAATTTGAAGGATCCCACACCTGACAAGTGAGAACCAACTAACGTTTGAGTGTGCTGTCTGCTTGATTACTAACTTTTGTAAAAAAATAACAATGTTAGTTGTATATAGGTACCTATATTTTATTATCATGTTTCGGAGATCAAGTACGGTCAACCATTTGTTCACGATGACCATATTGTTAACTCAAAGACTGTTTCTTATACTTACCTACTTATGTGCCCATTTATAACGAAAATGGTATATTAACTTATTTAAATGACGTAGGTACAGTCACCATCAGATATATATGAGCAGACAAGCTGACCAAATACATCTGAACAGTTTAAAATGTCAATAAGTTCTATACAGTAAAAGTTACCATTAATATGTAAACAACAATACATAATATCTATGTTGGCTCGATACTAAGTTATCTCGAGGGCTTCAACATACACTTGCCATTTTCCTGTAAAATAGGAGTAATCTCTTCTGTTTTCGGAAGGGGGCATGATGTGATATTACAGGGTATAATACAGGCCCTGTGTTCTTGGGTGACAGGCGCAGGGCCGTTTTGATGAGAATAACATCATATGGATACTGTATGTAGCTCAATTACATATTATTATTTACAATATTTGGTAAAACTGTATCAGTAAACTTAACTATCATTTATGCCCAAGTGACATTAAAACCATAAAGTTGCGCAGAATCCTGAATTTCCTGAAGTGCCTTACAATAAAACACTCATTAACTTAAAATTATAATTTATTTACCAACATAAGAGTAATAAAGAATAAATCTGAATTCATTGCAAAACTATGTTCACTTCTTAGCAGCAGGCTGTTCATTGATGGGGTCCAGTTTGGGTTCTTCAAACTTGAACGCGGGGAATGAGGTCATGTCCACTCCAGGGCCGCCTCCAAATTGCTTCTCCAGCTTTTCCAACTCAGTCTTAAGTTCCTTTTGAATTGCAGGACTGGCGTCAACAAGCTTGCCACCACTGTAAATAACATACACATTGATTCTACTCAATATCATCATCATCAGCTCATAATATGTGCCCACCAAGGCACAAGCCTCCCCGTAAAGGGTGTATAAGCCTTGGTCCTTCACGCAGGCTCAGTGCGGAGTGGCCGACTTCATGCACAAACTTTGAATCTCTTTAATATTCATAGTACAAGCTTGTTGTTCAAATTGGAGCTTAGATGGTATCTTCATATGTATGCTAAAAAGCAAAACTGCTGTAACCCCATATAAGCTACAGGAGAATTACAGCAGTTTCGCTTTTTACTGTCGATATTTGTAGATATGATTTTTGTATTGGCTTCTTGAAGGGACTTCAGTCCTATTACAGTTATATATTGTTACTAAAGACAAACAACAGACAGGTTATTAAACCAACTGGTTGGTTTAATAATACCCCTATTGTGCTATTCATAAAATAAGTTACTCTTTAGAATTTCTTTATGGAATTATTAAAACATTTAGTTTACAGAGATAATCAATTTACAAAACATACATTTGAATTGAATTAAAACAACTCCTTCTAACTAATATATTTATAGATAACTAGCTGACCCCACAGACTTCGTCCTGTCAGAAAAAATTTAATGTGGCAGTGTTTTGTTCCTACCTTTTTTATATTGTTTGCAAAAATTATCCTGAACAGAACCGTCACCCTGGTAATAATTCGGTGTGAATCAAAAATAATAAAATAAAACACTATAAGCATTTAAAAGTAAGTAATTTTAATGAACTTTATATAACAATAGCAATAAAGCTGAAATTGATTCTATGTTTTAGTTAGAAAACGTTTGTATGTGAAAAAGAAAAGGGCTGTTTTTAGGGTTTTCCCGGCAATTATTCGATTTTTTCTCGCCGTAAGAACCATCCTTGGACTTCAACGAACATTTTAAAATAAGAATTGTCCAAATTGGTCCAGGCGTTGTTGAGTTATGCGCTTACCAACACATTTTGCGATTCATTTTTATATTATAGATGTAATGGACCACATATTAAAATTAAAAATACATTATTCAGAACACTCCTTTAAAAAATAAACATAAGTTATACCTGTTATAAAATAATAAGTGTTGGTAGAGCAAGGTCAATGTTACATGAACGACTAAGAATACTTACGCGCTTTTCTGTTTGTATTCACGGATTTTATCTAAAAACAGCTGTTGAATGGGGTCTGTCGCCTTCTGCGCCGCCGCCAGATTCCTGGTGATGACAACCGAAGGACGGACTGCCCTAAGGCCACCGAGGAGTGATGAGCTAAGCATCTGAAAATTAAGCCCAAATCTAACCTCAAATAGGAGTTACATAATACACTTTGATATTAAACAAATATGTTAAACATAAACACCATCACAGGATTATAGTTAAAAACAAAGTAATGTACTAACTATAATAACATAAAATTAACTTTTTATTTAAAATAAATACCTTTTTTTTCGAAAACTGTCCCTTAATTTTATGACAGCAAATGACAATTATTTGACAACTAAGTTTTAGTTTTACTCCTCTATGGTGGATCTGTCGCCTAAAGTCGCCCAAGAAATGATCACTATACAGCCAAAAAGAATATTGCCAATACTTAACGATGTAACGATAAATTGGCACCAAAAGTTTAAATAAAATTAATAAGTCACCAAACTTAAGAAAAACTGATTCATTCTTTTAATATTAAGAAGAAACCTCTGGACTTAGTTTAGTGAATACGTTTGGCTAAGTTGATAGTTAAAACTTTTTAATTTCATTTTTTTCCAAAGTTTGTTCAGTTCCCGCCATTTTTCATAAGCTTTCCAATTTTTATTACCGTTCCGCGCTTGGTACACTTGAAAGTGCGGAGAATATAAATTACTTTAGTAGGAATCCATTTCACATTTCGCTATGGATATCGGTGATATTAGTAAAGTAGCAAGTAGAAAACGTTTAAATGTGGACGCTGATAAACTTCGTGAAAAAGTATCACGGGAGACCGCAAAAATAATTAAGTTGAAGGTATTAAATGAAATTCTCGTACATAACCCGGCTCTTTCTCAAAATAATGATTCCATTACTGTTTCATTACGTATTTATAGGTAGCCCAAGATACAGCCTATTGGGACCTGAAAGAAAAACTACAGCAGGTGGAAGGAAACCATGAGCGTCTTCAACAAAACATGGTTGAGGTGCAGATGCAGCACGAAGCTATCTCAGGTCAATACCAGGAGGAGCTGCGTCTACGCCCCGAGACATTGAACAAGTACCACATTCTAAATATCATTTTCTGTTAGACCTTATTTAATGCAATTTCTTACTTAATTTGTCCCATGGCAGTCTTCCTTAATATAAATAACAGAAGGAGTCGCAGATATTTTATACAGACGATGATTGTCCTATACCCGTACAATAACGATTATAAAAAAATAGGTAAAGTAAGTAATCTGGTGCCAGGGGCGTGCACAAAGATTATGAGTAGGGTATGCAAAGTGACACGTATCGCAAAAACAATAAATAATATATATTTTTGTCAAATTGAGTGCTGTTTATGACAACAGATCGCCCATGTTTTCGAATCTGTAAAGGAAAATGGGCGAATAAGTTAGTATCATTTAATATGTTGGGTTATCTGGACGCACAGAGTGACTGGTGGTGAGAAGATGGCCAAATGACTGCTCTAGTAAAATAGTAAAAAAAATCATAAAACCATCTAGAATGAACAGTACTCGTGAGATCTGCGACGTGCTCGAAGAGTACAGCGAGCGGCTGAAGGAAACCCTGTCGCGGTGTAAGGGCGACCAGGCCACGCTGTGCGAGGCCTATCAGAAGTCAGGAGAGCTCGTCAGGGACATAAAGCTGAAGCAGGTACAGGCTGATGAGAAGAAACAGCAGCACATCGAGACACTTGAGGAGAAAGGTAATACTAATAAATATATACATTGAGTAAGCACCGTTATTCACAAGAGCGTCGGTGGCTCAATGGTGTGGACTGTTGCACACCGGGAGGGCTGAGGTTCAAATCCCACCACGTACCAATGTGTTTTCGAGTTTTCGAAAAATAAATGTACATTATCCGACGCTCTTACGGTGAAGGAAAACATCGTGAGGAAACCTGCGCGCGCTGCGAAGGGATTCAAAGGTTGTGTGTGAAGTCGTCCAACCGGTACTGAGCCCGCGTGTACGACTAAGGCCTAAACACCCTATACGGGTAGGCTCGTGCCCCTCGGTGGGGACGTTTAATGAGCAGATGATGATGATGAAGTTATTCACACACGCACGCATGTACGGAGATCGAACCCGGAACCCTTATTACAACTGTCTTTTTCTGAACACTTATACTTGAAAGGTTTGACTCACATGACTTGAAAGTGATTCTAATCTCCTCCTCCACCTCACGTTGTTAAAGGTTTTCACGAACCTTTACCTTTTACCTTACCTTACCTTACCTTTACCTTACCTTTACTTACCCGTTACGTTGTGCTGGTCCCTAACGTATGGTTGGATGACCTACTCTGAGGGTTATGACGGTTGGCCAAAGCTTTGTACAATGTCCAGCAGAATAAGTAGCATGCAATTTGTCTCAAAAGTTGTAAAATATTGCTTATATTCTGCATCTCACATACGTCTTCAGCTTCAGGTACACGTGCGTTGGCTTGAGCTTGGAAAGATAGAAAATATCGCACTTAAAAACATAAATCAGTGTTTATATATTTTTTCATTATTTTGAACGAAATCCTTCTTATTCTCCAATGGGCTTAAGTCCAAATTCCCTTGTGCAGACCTTTGTCAATTTATTCACGGTACTGACACAATACCACTCCTTGACATCTCATGTCATGTAAAATTGAGATTATATAATGGGAGGGAATTGAAAAAAATGTTGTTTTCCGCCGTTTTTCTAAGAGTTTTATCTCTCCGGTCAAACCGAGCCCACCATACCCAAGTAAGGCTCTCCCACACTTGCCAATCATTATGATAGTGATATAAAATTGCCATAAACATGGACAATCCAGTAAAGATGTTGAACGAGCATCAGAAGCAGATGGTGCAATACCTGACGAGTGCAAAGCAGCAGGCGGACGAAGAGTTATCATCGAGTCGTCGAGAACTAGCGGCAGCGACGACGCGCCTGGCAGAACACCAAGCGGCTTATGCTGACCTCCGTAGGAGCGCTGACTTGGATCGCATCGAGTTACAGAAGGTCAGGCTGGCATTGGCTTTATTTCCTTTGCGAAAGGTCAATCAAGAAGAATTAAATCAATTCTCTCTGATTTGACTGGTGGGGGCTTGGTTAGGACATCGGAGAAGCGGGATGTCTGGCACAAAAATACCTTTATCCAGCAGTTAACTGCAATAGGTGCAAAAGAGGGAGAGAAACAGAAGGTAAGTATGCCTGTGGCCATTATCTTTTTCTCATACATTAGGTATCTCTCGACAGTATCTTTTATTCTTTAAATTATCGCAATCCTCGGGACAGTATCTCACCTATAGATAGATATTAAGCGTTGAACATACGGGTAAATATTACCACAGATAATACAGATATTACCAAGGTATGCATTGCATATGAATAAATACCTCTGATATTATTTGAAGGCCTCGTCTAAATGACTTTTAACATACGCCAGAACCTCACTCTCAATAGCTTTTTTAATTATAAAAAGGAAATCTTTCTCAACAGGCCAAACCACTGAAGCTTTTTTTTTCAAAGCATCAAAACTCATATTTTTAGTTTAGTATTTTAATCGTTTTTTATTATATTTTTGTATATTTTTTGACGTTCATAAGTGCTTTTTGTAAGCCTAATTTGAAATCAATGTTTTTGACTTTCTAAAACATCTTCCACTGCAATATGTCGGACTCCTTACTACCACATAAAATTTTAAATACTTACGTAAAGTTGGACGAATAATTTATTTACTTAAGTATTTACTTTATAAAACTCCATGTTCAGAAAGAAGAATCACTGGCATCCCTCCAGAAGGATATGAAACAGCTGCTGCACGAGTTCAATATGCAAGCTGGTGATATGAAGAACACAATCCTCAAACAAGATAAAGAGTAAGCACCCTTTTTCATGTAATAAGTTAACAATCAAGCACCATTGAATTTGCCAACTGTCGATTGGTAAATTGAACACCATGCCTTAACCAGTAAACCCGGTTAAGTGGACAACAAAGCATGTGTCTAAGATCAATAGACACAGTATCCAAAATTCTCAATGTTTAAAGTAAAGCATGCAACAGGAAAGGTCAGAACTATGCCTAAAGCATAGCTTACATGAGAAATATACGTCTTTGTGCACAGTCTTCCTAAGGTAACATAATCATGTTTATATACTTCTTGAAACTTTTTCATTTTTCTTCTACTTTCTTTTATTTTTTAATACTCGCAAACAATTTCCTGTTCTTGCGATAAAGATTGAAAGAGGCCACTGAATCTAACGAAGCATTAAAGAAGGCGCTTTGCAATCAAGAAGCGTTCACGAAAAGTGTGTGTGAGCAAAACAATCAGCTGCAAGAAAAGATTTCGGCATTAGAGGACCAAAACTGTGCTGCTAGTAATGCTTTGAAGGACTTGGATAACAAACTTCAGGTGAATCAATTTAGTTTATTCAAACATATAACTTACAATTGAATGAATTTTACGTTTATGTGCACACACAAACAAATAAACAAAACCTATACGAAGTAGGTATATTCTTTTAACGTTAATGATTTAACGAATTTAAAATAACATAATGCGAGCCATTCAAGAATACTAATATTTCAGGAATCCATTACTGCAAACGACGATTACAAAAACACAATTGCACTCCTCCAACAGAGTAAAGAAGAATTAGAAAAAGCGATTCGCGATAAAGACGAGGTTAGACATCTCTTAAATTCTTATCATTTTAATATTTTACAGTGACTAATTAGTAAGTAATTTTAGTAATTTAAAGTAATTCTAATTAAGGAGGTACAATTTTGTAATGCCTAAATTTAATTTTAGTCGCTGAATAATACAGAAATAGAACTGGAGAATTTGAAACAACAGCTCTGCATAAAGGATGCTGAGCACGCGGAAGTGGTCAAGGAACTGAACGTGACTAAAGATGAGTGTTCTGAGATGATGGCTAAGGTACACGATTTTAAGAATCTAGTTGGGGAACTTGAGAATAATATATGTGAACTGAAGAAAGAAATGGAAGAAATAAGGTAAGTTAGGTTGATGAAGCATTTTGATATCTTTGTACCTATAAAAGGTCTATTTTTTATGATATATTCAAGATATCATGCAACAGCTAATTCAACAGACGATTTTCCGTAACTCAATCGCATATTGCCCTAGAGATGTTTCTACTTCTACCTTTTCCAAGAAAACTACAGTACGTACAAGAATGACTAGGGTATACAACGGGTTTTGTTGGCTTTATATCACAGCAATCTTTCAATCTACCACCGGTAATCCGATTTGCTACCGATAAGAATCCAGCATGAAAATCAGTACTTAGTTACCCACTCGTTTAAATTGCCAATGAATTAACATATATAATCCTTAATAACAAACAGCTGTATATTAAAAGAAGAAGTAGATACTGTCTGATACGTCCCTAACTAGTAGATACTGATACATTCTTCCTATACATCCCAAAAGCACACTAATTTTCCTCATCCCCTCAACTCCTAGATCATCCACGGCGCAGCAGATCCAAGATTTAAACACTACTGTAGAAGAGAAAGAGAAAGAATTGAGCTCGAAGGCTAGCACCATCGCTCAACTCATGACTGAGCTGAAACTGCTGGAGACGCGCGCTCCAGGGTGGAGGCACAGTTGGCGAGGAGCAAAAGCGAAGCGGCCGGCGAAGAGCGGCGGCTATGGCCAGAGAAACGGCTTCTAGGACGCAGATAGACCAGCTGGAAGTCAGCGTCCGGGTAACGGGCATAAATCTTAACTTACTTAACTATTTTTTTCTAATTTACTACCGTGGAGGAGGCACTGAAACCAGCAGTGCACTGTTATAGGCCCACTCCCTCTCTTCAACCTATGTCCACTTCAGGACACCGTTTCCTTATCCTGCCTGCATCAGCAACCTGTCGGCCTATAGGATCCAGTAGACGTTTCTTGTATGGTCTGAAACCATATTTTTTAAAATATTTAATGTGATATCTTATGAGGAAAACTCTCATTCGGTCATCATGGTCGACACAGGCGCCAAACAATAGCATTTATTAAAATAATTAAAATTATGTTACAGAACAAGGACGACGAACTCTCCAAGCAAATGTCAATCATACTGGAGATACGCTCAGAGAAGGTACCTACCCACACTACTATTAATAATTAATATACCTGCTAGATATAATAAGATACATACTTGCTTACCTAATGTCTTTCAAATTACAAGATCCAATTTCCGGTCGCGTCACTGATCAATGACGCCAAAGGTAGTTTTGTTGACCAGAATTATAATTAGAAAAAATAAAAATTTATTAGCAAATAATAAATTAATTTAAAGAAAATAATGATAATAAAAAGCAATTTATCGTAACACAAACACAAACTGACAAAATATATTATCATAACGAACAATCTGAACTTGCACAAAATAACCCCTTAACCAGGAGCGGCTGCAAGACAAGATCCAGAGTATGCAGAATACCATCGACAACATTCAGAAGGAGCTGACGGGCCGCGTGCTGCCAAACGGGAACCGGCAGCCGCCCGACCATGACGACAACGCGCTAATGTGCCCGCCCTCCAAGGTATGCATGGAAGAATTTTTATAAGAAATACCTTAAAATCATTATGAAATTAATCTTAACCCTAAGGGACCTTTATGTGTTCATCCTCCAAAGTAATCCTGGGGGACATAATTTGTTTTTCACTGTGTTTCTCTCTCTGTGTGACCTAGAAGCAAAAAAAAATAGTCACAATAAAGTAAAAAAGAATACAAACATAAAAGATAAACCGAATAATCAAGTACAAGCCTCAGATTATGGGAACCATTGTAGCACTGGTGGACGCATGAGCACTTATTAAATCCACCAGAATTCATAAAAACCCCAAGATAATCCTAGATAATTGTAGGGGAGCCCTAATATACCTGCCATCCAAGGTAATTCTGATAGACCCCTTGTTTGGCCTCTCCAAATTAGCTGTATACTCCTAGTAGACCACATTAAAGCTGGCATATCTAGCTGCACTTCAATACTCCTGGCAGACAGTCCCCAGATGTGCCCGTCCTTCATCCTTCTAAATCTTGGAGACCTTATGTGTTCGACCTTCAAGGAAACCATGAGAGAACCATTATGTTCCAGCTTTCAAGGTAGTCCTAATGAACTCATTATGTGTCCGCCTTCCAAGGAAGTCCTGGACGATCCGTTTGGCTGGGGGACGAGGGTCCATACGTTACACTATCATTTACTAGTAAAATTTAAATTTTGTTAGTCATATCACACAATTATTACAGGAATTATCCCAGTCGCCGAAGCTTCCCACAAACTTCGCAGTTCCGCGCAGCGAGCCTAAGCAGCTAGACAGCATGCTGTTCAGTCTGTTCAGCGACGGCAGCATGGATGGGGACACACTAGATGTATGTCACAGTATTGTAATAAGTACTTCTGGGCTTTTATCAGTTTGATCGTTTGATCGATGTCGAACGGTCAAAGATCGCGTAAATTAAGTCTCTTTGAGTGGGTGACCGGTGATGCATAAAGAAGTTTCGTTGTAAAAAAAATATATTTAAGACTGACCTGACTGTTACATAAATAAAATACACTTTCGAATACAATAGGTACTTAGGTACTCATTTTTATTGACATAATATTATTTTACATCATTTTGTTTAAATGAACACAGTTTTTGTAACTTGCCCGGTGAAGCTGTAAAGGCCATCTGCGGCCAACAGCAGTAGTCAGTTCGAAAAAAAAAAAAAAAAAAAAAAACAGTTTTTGTAATTTTTATTAAACGGATTAGTACTTTTTTAAAAGTATTATGTCCCAATCTCACCATATTACAGTAGAAACAAAAATAGTGCAATAGCGTTAGCTAGGTTTTTTCGTCCATTTTATTATTATTTATGTTCGCCTCGTTTGCTTCTAAGTATAGTAGTATATATTATTTAATCTGTGCTTCTAAGCCATGTATTTTAACTTGTTTTTATTGCAATTGCAGCAGTCGGAGGTGAACCGTCGCTTCGAGGCGTTGTCCCGCGGCGAGCGCGTGCCCCCGCTGGCCCTTGGAGCCCTTAAACGCCGCGCTGGTCTTAAGTACCGCCCGCAACGTTCCGAGGTTAGTACTGCTTACTATGTGATAAACATTAATATTGCGTTTTAAAACTACTTATATAGCCCCTTGACAGTTATATAATTAGATAATAGAAAATCCAATAAAGTCTGCCCCTGGCATTCATCACGCGGGGGTTAATTTTTTGAGAATTTAGGTATGTAAATATGGACAAAGGCAAACTTAATTAAATAACCAATGGCAAATAATGACATCTCTAATAAAATAACCGTCTACTTAAAAAAAAAACTACATGAACGTTAGGTTTTACCTAACATAAACTATGTTAGGTGTCTCCCTACGCGATAAAATCCGAAACGAGGATATCCGTAGGAGAACTAGGGTGACCGACATAGCCCAGAGGATTAGCAAGTTGAAGTGGCAGTGGGCAGGGCACATAGTGCGTAGAACCGATGGCCGATGGGGCGGAAAGGTTCTCGAGTGGCGTCCACATAACGGAAAGCGAAGCGTAGGCCGACCCCTAACCAGATGGACGGATGATCTGGTTAAGGTGGCGGGTAGCAGATGGATGTCAACTGCAAGGGATCGGTCCGCGTGGAAATCATTAGGGGAGGCCTTCGTTCAGCAGTGGACATAATTAGGCTGTAGTGATGATGATGATGAAACATGAACGCAGAAAAATATAAAAAATCCATGCACCAAAAATAGAAACCATGTTTACATAAGCTGTTAAAGTGAAGACATTCAAAAAATGCCTAAAATGTGTACATAGCTTAGTTATCAATCATTAATTGTTACATAATTTGGTCAATAATGTTATTTTCGTTTTTCAGGATGTGTCACTGTCTCAAATTAAAGAAGATTTGAAGGCTAAAGAAAAAATGTTTTTCAAAGTAAACGTAGTGACCCTAAAAATAAGAGAATGAAATAAATTGAATTTGTCATTCAGTTCTTAATTAAAAAGAAGGAAATGAGATTTTTAACAATAATACCATGATTTCAGAGGCAGGCAATTCAGAATAATTGTATTTGTTTACTATGATTGTAGGTACTTCATTCAATAAATTGAATTACTTTAAAAAGTTGTATTTATTTAAACCTTTTTATAAACTAATATTATAAAACATCCTTATCGTATAATTTTAAATCCTATTATTAATAACTATATTAGTATTCCTGCCGTCGAGTATAGTAGTTATGGTACAACCTACTAGCTATGAGTGAGTATTACGGAAACTGAGTAATACTATGCAAATTAATCGTAAAACAATAATCTTTTTTGTTGTTTTTGCCGATTCATAAAATCGTAAAACAATAAAAAACAAATGTAATACCTAAAGATCTAACTGTCGGAGTTTATAAACTATATCATAAGATTCCTAAGTGATTAAAGGTGAAATTTAGTTACATAAAATAAAAAATAACTAACTAATGTAGTCATTAAATTATATACTTATTTCCTTAATAACAGAAAAATCGTTGAATATTTGCAAACCCTGAAAGAACAATAAGCTAATCTTTCTACGTTCTACTTACTAATGATGAGGTTGTATAATCTCAGATCTTAGCCTGTTTGAATAGAAACTAAAAATGTCATTCTGACAAACAATACTGTCATATTGACATTTGACAATCTCTGTTTGCATTTGGCATTACAAAGTGAATACAATAGTTCAAATTTAATTGGATATCTCTGTAATTAATGAATATTGTAATAAATAGCTGCCACTAAAATATTCTACATGAGTGTGAATACCTGACGAAAGCAAAAAAGAGGTGGAAAGATGGAGCGCGGCAAAATGACGTCCGCGGGTCGCGGTGCCAAGAGTAAGGCGCCGCAGCACCCGCAGGACATCTTCGCGCTGGGCGGCAAGTCCACCGTCGTCGTCAACCGAGACGCCGAGAAGAGGAACATACACAAACCATCGACCAGCGGTATGATGACATGTTTATACTGACATCCTTGACTTGTTATGAAAATAACCTATTATCCTGGCTACTCGGGGTCTTTTATACCAATTAATAATTTATTAAGGACATAGTAAAGATACTATGTCGGCTCATAGCTATGCTGTGTGAGGAGGCTTTGGCAAGTAGTAAATTTATATGCTTGTGGGTGATTAAAATGATTTCAATGATGCAAATATATTTTTGAATTATTATTATTGATAATAATCCAGCCTAAGCATAAGACATAGCATATTAAAAAAAGCCCAATCATCCATGTATTTTTAGTTTTTTGTAACTAGATCCAGTAAAAAAATCTTTGACACGCATAGCGTAGGACGTCCCTCAGGCCTGATGACTTGCTGACATCTGAAAGGTTGCTGGTGGAGGCTAGATGAGCAGAAGTTGGGGATATCTGGTGCTTAATGGGGATAACTATGTCCAGCAGTGGACTACAATTGCAAGTTAGTTCCTTTTTTGGCTCGTCTTTAGTATCATTACGGTCGGCTAGGAGCTTCATTATTTTTTTTGTAATATATCTTGATATAACATTTAATCCTGTGAAGTTTTAATCTGTGGAAACTCTTAAAGTTTACGAAAAACGGGAGTGGTTAGGTTATTTTTACACCATATTGAGTAATTTTGATGTAGCATTTGACTCTGACTAAATTGTGCTAATCTGCCATTTTATGCTAATATAATAATTCTAGAAGAATAATAACAAAACTACAGAGTATAGGTATACTAGGTTTGGTTAGGTTAGAACTGTGACCAAATACGTGCGAGCTGAGCGAGCGTAGCGAGTGTGTCGTGGCAGCGGCCGGCGAAGCGCCAGAAGCAATGTTTTTTTTATAAAAACTAACGTTTTTTTATATTTTAATTTTGAACTTTTTTTTTATGAGGGGGTTATCTCAGCCGCCTGCTCTCTAAATTTGGGGGACCCAACATTCTATTTGGGTTCAAGTGTTACTAATTTTATTTTTTCAATATTTTTTTCTCGTTAAGGGGGGGTTTCCGCAACCCTCCTTTTGCAGGGGGGCTCTCTGTGTCCCCCCCTTCGCCCCCCACCACCGAAAAAACAATAACAACACGTAATGATACTAAAGTCCTTCCCTTTTTTTTTCAATGTTAAGGACAAATATAATAAATGGTTTTTATTTCAACAACAGGTGTGGAACGGAAACGAGAACCATCAGGATTCGGCAGCCAACCTCCAACAAAAAGATCAAGGATTGGGTCCCCAGCTGAGTCTGTGGGAGGCACTTCTCTGGAAGTGGATCCTGTGGACCTAGTACCTAACGTTTTACAAGCTTTGGACACACATAACTCTGACAAACTAGTGAGTATTCATTACAATGTCAAATAATTGAAAAATAATAAACTGTAATGTGTCTGGCACTTATCAGTGTTGTAACTAACAGTCACTTTAATTCACTGTAGCTAACTAAATTGTGTTTATTAATTTGTAACTCTTGTACCATGTATGGAGTTAGTTGAGTAGAATAAAGAAAGAACAGCTTACAAAATAAAGATTACAAAGTATACCTTTTTCTGTTTGAAATAGTTAAATAGGTTGAAAAATGACTGAATAATTTACTTATCATCATGTAATTGTCAAACTTAGTAACAAAATACTTATCCCATTTTTGATATTGTTGGCCTTTAAATGATAATCAACACCAAGTCTATATTATGAGATGAATGTTGCGCTATGTGTAAATCTTACCATTTAGTGTTATGTGGAGTCCATTTTATAACTAGTCTGTTGATAAAATAATATAAGTAGAGTTGAAAGTCGAACTAATTTATTCAGTGTATGCCCAGTTAAAGTATTTACGAATATCAAATAAGACTACCACTTTTTAAGTACATCTCAAAACTCAATTTTGATCACCGTCACACATTGTTGGTCTATTTATTTATTTATTTTAATGAGACACAAAAACAGGTTACAGTCAACATAAAAAGCCAAATTACATAGCCAAATTTAGGGGCTAAACTATAACCTAGGAACATTGCGTCCTAACTAGGCAAACTATATACCAACCAATATTATAAAAATTTAGAAGAGTGACTATCAAGTTTCTTGCCGGCTCTTCTCGAAGGTCCTACTTATTCCGAACCGGTGGTAAAGTCATAAAAAAATATAATCATAACAATTTACGATTCAAAAATATCTGTAACAGATTTATTTGAATATATTTTTTTAATTTTTTATAATGTGCCTATAGAAGACAAAAAAATATTTATTTCAGCTTGGCCTACTCACTGGATCGATTCGCCTCCTCAAATCACAACGTGCCAAACCGGACCCGATACTGTGCATGAGTATGCTGTACCTCACCAAGATACGGCCGAACATGTTCGCTCACGAGACAGTTACGCAGAGCCTTTGCACCTTGCTCAAACGTGAACAGGGAGCTGCGTTCAAGAACAAAGGGAATCCACTGGTGTTTGTGCTGGCTTGTAATATGCTGTACGCCGGACATAAAGACAGTAACAATTGGCCTGACACTTTTATTAAGGTAAGAACTTAGATAATAAACTAAATACCACTTAAAAAGGCTCTGCGGGAAAATCCTGTCCATTGCGTCAGTTGAGCAGAATTTTCATTCATAATAACGTCGCTCGCTACATGTCATAATGACATAGTAATGTACTCATGCTTTCAATTTTTGTACTCGTTCTATGATGAAAATTAAAATGAATAATTTTATGTTTTAACTAGAACAATAACATTATTGATATTTTTTGGTTGATGTTTCTTCATGATTGTGCATCGAGTTTATTGTTGATCGAAGGGTAAGAAGTTCAATAAATTATTTTTTTTATTTATAAGTGTCCAATATTGGGATTGTACAAACAACAATACATAATCCACTAACATTCACACGGCACCATCTAGCTCCAATTTGTTATATATCATAATAGCACTATGGCATGTTTACGCCAAAAGCGGCTTTAGGTATTGCTTTCAAGGACAGAGCCTTTCATTATCGGATTTACATTCACTTTTGACCACGGATAGCTTTCACAGCCACATAGGGGAAGCATGACAGAGCTGAATCTCAATATAATTATGACTGCAATTATGCTACTGAAAGTAGCCAGTAGATTAATTTGTATTTTTGAATCAAATTTGGGTTTTGATATTTTCTCAGGTGTACATAGAAGATGCATTGAACGAGCGCTGGTGGGTGGACTGCGCCTGGTGCAAGTGTCTGGTGGAGAACATCGTCACCGCGTTCAACACCAAAACACCGCCGCCTTACCTGATACCTTCCGATAATACTCTTGGTAACATAGCTAATCTCACATTTTGTCATAAGTTTTTTTAGAAATATTAAGACTAGTGTTATCCAGGATTGGCCAGGCCATAACAGAATGGTATCCAAGAGATGGAAAAAGAAATCCAGGAAGACAAAACTTGAAATGGAAAGATGACCTTAAACAGACTGTGAGTGCAAAATGGAGTAGGGTCACACAGGATAGAGAACAATGGAAGTTTTTGGAGGAGGCCTATGCCAACAGGCACACTGAAATTAGGGATATAATGTGACTTTAATTTCAGAATAAAGGGCTTTATTATTATTATTATCCAGGATTTATGATATTTAAGACATATGCAGAATTATTTCACTTCAACCTATCGCAGTCCACTGCTTGGCATAGGTCTCCCCCATTTCGCGCCAGATATCCCGGTCACGCTGGTCAGACGATATTATAAAAATAGCGGGTTCAAATTGGGTTTGGAGGGCCCTAAATAAATCGCGAGGCAGTCTCTGGAAGAGGCCTTTACCTCATAAAGAGGGTTCTGGTGTAAACCTTAATAATTACCTTAATAGTATCGTGAAAGTACTTAATGCTAATGTTAAAATGATGATTGTACTTATATTTTTTTTAATATAATGTCATTTTATTAGATATACAAATGAATTTTATGTATTCTAATATATTTCCAGGGACAATGTCACCGTCTGGATCCGGCTCGCCGTTGATGGGCACCAATGACGATGAGCCTGACAATACAGACCTCGAATATTCCGTCTTCCCAAGGTACAGTGTGAAAGAAACTATTCAACTTGAAATTTATCATAGATTATCAAAAGGTTTATTGATTGTGGCGACACACAGAGGAACAATTTAGAAAGAAAGAAAAATAATTTATTAATTTTGCACATCGCAACACAAGCATAACAAAAAGACAGTAAAAACACACTACATGTCAATTTCATTGTGCTACGACGTCCAAAATGGATCCACTCAACATGTGCCATGGTCCGGTGATCGGACCCTGACGCCGATTTTATTAATTGATATAATAGTTTCTTCTTGTAACTTTTTTTGTATGAACAAAATGTAAGAGAGAAATTAAATACAAACAGTCAGTAGAACCTGTTGCCTTCCCATTGGAAGGGCGAGGGTTCGAATTCCGCCACGTACCGATGTATTTCGAATTTTCGAAATTATGTGTACGTTATCCGACGCTCCTACGGTAAAGGAAAACATCGTGAGGAAACCTGCGCATGCCTGCGGAGAGATTCAATGGTTGTGCGTGAAGTTGGCCTATCCGCACTGGGCCCGCGTGGACGACTAAGGCCTAAACACCCTTTATGGGTAGGCTCGTGCCCATCGATGGGGACGTTTAAAGAGCTGAGTTATATTTTTTTAAGAATGGCAGCACATTCAAAGCTTCTTCGGAACAACAATTTCCTATGGTTGGCGAAATCACCTACCAAACTTACAAAGGGGATTTTTAAGGGTAAACCAAAAGTTTACCCATAAAAATCCCCTTGAGAATTGTCTTCAGTAATATAAGTATGTTATTCGTACAGATACTCGAGTAGTTACGAGACCGTGGAGGCGCTGGTGTTGGAAGCGATCAAAGAGCAGATACAGAGGCGCGCGGCGCCCGACGCCATTCACCGAGGCTTCCTCAAGCTGCTGGCCGCCACCTGCGGCTTCCCGGAGGTAAGCCCAATATACTGTTACGAAATGACGTAATTAAAATGAAATTAAATATGGCGGCTAACTTATATGAGTCTTACTTACATAATGTCAGTCCGCCAAAAGTATGACATGCGAATAATCAGAAAGAAAAAGAGTCTAGTATGTTCTAGATATTTCGCGTCGAGGCTTGTATATAAGCGGACGATGGGTGCGCCGGCAGTCTTGTGTTCAACTCAAGAGCGAATAAAGCGAAGTATTTTAACGTATGTGTATGAAAATTATTCTGAGTCTTCGAGTGTTTGGCAAGAACCCGAAGAAGCTCTAAACTATATGTTAATAGTCCGAGAGCCGGCTGTATAGTCCTATGGATGAGAGTCGATCACAATCAATGGTACGTCCTTACAATGTGGTCGATTTACGTTCGTGAATGAAGAGCTTGTCGACTTTTGAAAACACAATTCTTAATTTTTGTCATGTATTTTATGATTTATAATAACAACGTCTGGAATTACAACCGGACGTGAGGTCATAATTTTGCATGCGGCAAAATCTGGCATTTTCACAGGTGTCGACCTTTATTTCTATGGTTTAAATAAATAATTATAAATAAAGTTCATGCCTTGGTCCCCGACGGGGTAGGCAGAGATGATGGAACGCCACTTTGCGCGGTCCTGACATACTTCCCTAGCTTCATTCACATCCATCAATCTTTTCATACAAGCTCTTTTATTCCTTTTGCTTAGGATCCAATATACCATATTCTCAGACTTATGAAAATTATGTATCTGATCCATAGGACTTTTATACGGCCGGTTCTCGGACTATTATATATACATATTGTGTTCTCTCTTTTAAGTATAGTAAAACTCGATTATGCGAATTAATTGGGACCGGGGTCGATTCGGACAATCGAAAATTCGGATAATCGGACATAGACTGGTAATACAGGAAAACGAACTGTCACACATCGAATAAACTTTATTAAGTTTAACAAACTCGTTCTACAAAAACGCTTACTTGAACATCTCGATCAGATAAGGAAAGAAAGAAAGAAAGAAAGAAAAAACATTTATTTCACCACAAAATTGTACAATGACATAACAAGGACAATACAATAAAACAATTAAAAAGAGAAATAAAGAGTAAGAACATATAACATGAATTACAATTTTGTGGTCAAAAGGGCCCTGTCTCAGCTTATGCTGCCGTGTCTGTGCAGTTATAAAGTTGCAACCCCATCAGGCCTTATCAAAAATACAAAATGTAAAATGCAAAAGTTCACAATTTTCATATTGAGCTTAGGACTGATTCGGATAATTGGCGATTCGGGTAATCGGTTTTCCACTGTATTGTACGATTGAAGAAAGAAGACAATGCGCAGAAGTCATTTTAAGGTCCCATTGAAGGTAAGGCCGGGGGTAGGGGAACACTGTAAGGACGGGGTGACGCCATTGGTCCGCGCGCGTTCCATGCAGTTTGCTCTATTGCTATTCGTCCATTTTGAAATTGGCGCACTCACACTATTCTAGAATACAGTCGGAAGGAAAACTGTTTCATTGTATTTTTTTATAACTTGTTTAAATTTTCGTGTTTGCTGAGCCATTTGTTGAGATTTGCTATTTTTATGTTGCATTGAAAAGGGAGGCGAGAAATCAAAATAAATCTGCACTGAATAAAAGGGAGCACACTGTAACCACATGGTGTGTGAGGCCTGAACTCTGTAATGGGTTGTTTTAGGCTGGTTGATCATTTTAGAAATGTTACAACCTTAAATTTAGGCCACGTCAAATATAATATATGTAATGTATATGACCTAAAATATAATTGAATTGAACAGAAAATATCGAAATATTTTGTAGAATGATAAGCAGGCTAACTTAGCTTAAAGGGAATTCTGACCATTAGTTTAGATGTACATGTGTTATTGCAATAAAACCTATTTTATTTTTTATTTTATTTTTATTTATAAGCTTTTTAAAGTGCCTGTACTTTACATAGTTCCATGATTATTCACTTTATTAGTTTTATTACATAGTTCTATTGCGTAACTACAGGGTACGGCAGTGAATCGGGCGATTATGAAAACACTGAAAGTAATTTTTAAAATAGAGATTTATTAATTTAAAATATACCAAATGAAACTCAAACAATTACAATTATTTAAAAATAACATCCCGCAGATGTCTCCATTTTTGCTCGACACATTCCATCAATCTTGTGCGAAGATTATTCATCACATTTTTAAGTGTGGCTGCATCAAGTCGTATCATTTCTTCGCGAATCCGTTCTTTAAGTTCCCGGAGATTTCGAGGCGGCTGTGATTGAAAAACACGTGATTTCAAGTATCCCCAGACAAAGTAATCGCATGCAGAGAGATCTGGTGATCTCGCTGGCCACAAAATATTCCATTTTTGGAAATTAAGTGATTGGGAAATAAGCGTCGAAGAACAGTAATTGAATCTCTGGATGTGTGGCAGGTAGCTCCATCTTGTTGGAAAACATGTTTTGGTAAACAGGATTACGAACTAATTGAGGTTGAAGAAAGTTTTCTAACATGTTAACATAGCGCAGAGTATTCACTGTAACTGAACGTTCATTTTCGTCCTCAAAAATATGGCCCTAAAATAGCCCTTGATGAGATTGCACACCACACTGTCACTTTAAGACTGTGAAGCGGCTTTTCGTGTATTCTCTGTGGATTTTCTCGTGCCCAATAGCGAAAATTTTGTTTGTGACGAAACTTGAAAGATGGAAGTGCGCTTCACACTCATCCAAAGATTGTTTACAAGATTTGCATTGTCATTCATCATGTCCAACATCCGATTACAAAAAGCAAGACGGGATGCGTGATCACCATTCAGAGCGTGCACTAGCTGAATTTTATATGGATGGTATGGAGATCAGTGTGTAAAACCTCCTCACACTGCGATCAGAAATGCCAAGAGAAATTGCGTGACGTCGAGCTGAACGGGTCGGACTTCTTAGCATAGCCGTTTGCACCTTGTCAACGTTTTCTGGTGTACGGATATTTTTTACGCGTCCAGTTCGTTTCTTCAGTGTTGAGCCTGTTTCTTCAAAGTTCACAACCCATGTTTTAATTGCATGGGCAGAAGGTACAGAAACGTTACGCGGAATGTTGAAATGATTGCGAAATGCTCGCTGCGCGGACACGTCACTATCTATTTTTAAATAAGCTTTAACAGCGTACGCTCGTTGTGCACCGCTCCACGATTCCATGGTGACTAAATGGTAAGGCAGCCGCTACAAGATGGCGGTAGTCGCGTTCCTCTACCACGACAACAATTGACTATTGCAGTGTTGCCAAATCGCCCGATTCACTGCGCCACCCGTTATTATTATAATATTATTTTACATTTGATTTTTCTACATGAGTATACATGCGCAGGCGGCCGCCATCTGTGGTGGACTGGTGAATCGTACAATACTGACATAGTATGTGTTGTGTGCAGATCCGCATGATATCGGCGTCCCGGCTGGAAGCGTGGCTGCACTCGGGCAAGCTGTGGCGCGCCGCCCAGGAGCTGCTGGCGCACGTGTGCGTCAACGTGGGCGGCGCCGCCACCGCCGCCCGCGACCACGAGGTGCTGGCGCAGCTGGCGCGCATGCGCCTCAAGACCAAGCCGCTGCAGGCCGCGTACCAGGCCTGTCTCAGGTACACATACACCGAGCCCTGCAGGCCGCGTACCAGGCCTGTCTCAGGTACACATACACGAGCCTGCAGGCCGCGTACCAGGCCTGTCTCAGGTACACATACACCGAGCCCTGCAGGCCGCGTACCAGGCCTGTCTCAGGTACACATACACCGAGCCCTGCAGGCCGCGTACCAGGCCTGTCTCAGGTACACATACACCGAGCCCTGCAGGCGTACCAGGCTGTCTCAGGTACACATACCGAGCCCTGCAGGCCGCGTACCAGGCCTGTCTCAGGTACACATACACCGAGCCCTGCAGGCCGCGTACCAGGCCTGTCTCAGGTACACATACACCGAGCCCTGCAGGCCGCGTACCAGGCCTGTCTCAGGTACACATACACCGAGCCCTGCAGGCCGCGTACCAGGCCTGTCTCAGGTACACATACACCGAGCCTGCAGGCCGCGTACCAGGCCTGTCTCAGGTACACATACAACCGAGCCCTGCAGGCCGCGTACCAGGCCTGTCTCAGGTACACATACACCGAGCCCTGCAGGCCGCGTACCAGGCCTGTCTCAGGTACACATACACCGAGCCCTGCAGGCCGCGTACCAGGCCTGTCTCAGGTACACATACACCAAGCCCTGCAGGCCGCTTACCAGCGTGTCTCAGGTGACTACTCGGAAAAATTCCACTCGCGGCTGGCAATGCGGCACAAACAATTTTTTTTTTACATTTTTAGTAACTATTTTGGTTATGGCCACTATAAAACTTTCGTAGCTCTGTGGTAAATTTCACTCATAGTACCATACAGATGATTTCGCTAAGATGATTAAATTACGGGTAGGCTCGTGCCCTTCGGTGGGGATGGTTTAATGAGCTGACGATGTTGACTCAAAAATTGTTTAAAATTCCAACCTCTTATGATAAGATATTGTTGACGTGATTAGAGTAGAATTTTTAGATTTCAATGTTGATATTTTATTCGGGTTACTAACAGCACTATTACAATTTGAAATACAAATTTCTAGATTATTGATAGGGTATTCTCAACTATAAATGTATGTTTTAAAATACAAATTAATAGGCTATTTATAAGTATTCTTCACGGCCTAGGCTATTTATAAATATTCTCAACAGGCTACAAATGTATGTTTTGAAATACAAGTTTATAGGCTATTTATAAGTATTCTGTATTTCAAAACATACATATATAGTCCACAAGTGTATGTTTTGAAATACAAGTTCCTAGGCTATTTATGAATATTCTCCACGGCCTACGCTATTTATAAGTATTCTGTATTTAAAAACAGACATTTGTAGTCCACAAATGTATGTTTTGAGATACAAGTTCCTAGGCTTTTTATGAGTATTCTCAATTGACTAAACATGTACATTTTGAAGTACAAGTTCCTAAGCTATTTATAAGTACTCTCCACGGCCTAGGCTATTTATAAGTATCCTTAACGGGCAACAAACGTGCGCTCCGGCAGGGAAATGGTGTCGGAGAGTCCGGCGCTCCTCCGCAGCGTGGTGACGCACACGATCTACAACGAGCTGTCGAACGTGCGCTCGCCGAACAACATGTCGGTGCTGGCGGCGCTGATCGGCGCCCAGCCGCAGCTGGTGCCCGCCGCCATGGCCGACACCTTCCTCGAGCTGGTGCTGAGGCCCGAGGACTACCTGAGGCCGCTGCGGGCCTTGACCAGGGAGTGCATCAGGGCCAGGGCGGACGCGCAGGCGCTGTTGCCGCTGGCGAGGGGGCTGGCGCGCGCGCCCCCACACGACCCGCCGCCTGAGGTACACACGCTACCTAATGCTCTACGCTGACGATATTATCACAAATAAATAGGCACATGGCCGTAGAGTAAGTTGTGTTTGTAAATTGCAAATTTATAAATACAAGGTGTATACGGGTCCGTATGATGATAGTGAACAAATTCAAATTTATTACAATTCATAAATTGGACGTTTTTACGTAAAAACGTCCAATTTAGAGCGTCGGTGGCTCAATGGTGTGGACTGTCGCCTTCCTACCGGGAGGGCAGAGGTTCAAATCCCAACTCGTACCAATGTATTTTCGAAGGAAAACATCGTGAGGAAACCTTCATGCATGCCTGCGAAGAGATTCGAAGGTTGTGTGTGAAGTCGTCCAATCCGCACTGGGCCCGCGTGGACGACTAAGGCCTAATCACCCTATACGGGTAGGCTCGTGCCTCTCGGTGGGGACGTTTAATGAGCTGATGATGATAACGTAAAAAGGATCCAACCCACAAGGAGGTCAAAAATTAGTTAGGTATACCAAACTGATGTCTGGGGTGTAAATTAGCTTTTAGTATAAATACCATCAACAATGTATACATATTTAACATATTAATCGATGGTCGTTACCATCCCACATGTATGGCCCTTACGTTTTTTAGTTACTCAAAAACGACTCAGTCTCCTTGGATTCATATAGAGAAATATCCATTCAAAAAGAATGACCTCAAAATAATATATCAAATTAAATCCAATACACTTGAATCCTTTTTGATAATATACACTTATTATACAATAACTAATGTGCAAATAAAACTTTAACTTCAATATCTCAAACGTGTCATTTTGTGGTTTGTGTCAAACATCTTGAAAGATGCCTTAGGTCGTTAAACATGCTAAGGAAGGGTGCCGCCCTTTCATCAATACTCCGCTAACCATTTGTCTAGCTTCGTGCTGTCCTATAAAACGCCTGTTTCAATTAACTTTGAAATCCGATTTCACTTTCAAAACACCACTAGCATTTAGTTGAGTAAAGACTTCTTTTGTGCGACCGGCTTTTTGTTTTCAACCTGCAGTTGGTAGCGAAATGCCTTTTTGTTTTCAACTGGAAGGATACCATTTATATGGAATTAACAATATTGTTTGAGTTTTCCTATAGTTTGCTTTTGCCTAACAAAGCTTTATTTGATTAGTATTGTATACCCCAGATGTCACAAAATGACACCAGATATTCTCATTTTGTTTAAATTCATTGTATATTTTAGATAAACAATAAACAGACCGGATACACAATCTCACTTAAAATGTATCTGCCTACAAAAGACTTTTTGACTTAAAACACTATAAGACTTAGTAACTTTTCCCTCTCTACTATTTTGACCCTTTTCCTAAACTTTAAAATATACCGGTTCTTTTGAAAATTTAATGTTTCTCTACCTATTACGCCGTCCGTGGCAAAACGCAAACCGCGAATTCCAAAAAGTAAAAAAAAAACTTTTCCCTCTATGGTAACAATACGACAAGTATTTGTACATGGATATTACAGTTCCATCGTGTATAAACAGGTGCGCGAGCGCGTGTTCTCGTCGCTGGCGGACCTGTTCTGCTGCTGCTGCCTGGTGACGGCCGCCCACAGCAAGCACCTGCCCGAGTACCGCCACCAGCTCGCACTCATCCAGGGCGCCGCCCTCGCCTGGCTGCTGGACACCGCCGTGCCGCTGTTCCGCCCCACCAGGCACGACTTCCAGCTGGCGCTCAACAAGGTACCGCCCGCCCCACTGCCCCACTGCCTGCCTTACTCTTTGCTATGGAATTCTAAGAGGGAGTCAGGGAACAAAAATCGACATAAAATACCCAAAAATACAGAGGTGACAATGTTTGTTTTTTAATATCATTAAAATAATTCTCTTTTTATAGCTATACTTTACATGCAATGTTTATTACAAGAAAGTAGTAAATAATAATATTACTTCTTTTTTATTCAACTTAATTAAAAATATTATATGTACTTGAGAGCGTCGGTGGCTCAGTGGTGCGGACTGTGGCCTTCCTACCGGGAGGGCTGAGGTTCAAATCCCGACACGTACCAATGTATTTTCGAATTTTCGAACAATATATGTACGTTATCCGACACTCTTACAGTGAAGGAAAACATCGTGAGGAAACCTTCATGCACGTCTGCGAAGAAATTCGAAGGTTGTGTGTGAAGTCGTCCAACCCGCACTGGGCGCCCGCGTGGACGACTAAGGCCTAATCACCCTATACGGGTAGGCTCGTGCCCCTCGGTGGGGACGTTTAATGAGCTGATGATGATGATGATGATATGTACTTGGCGGTAGACTTGATACTGAGTCGTCTAGGTAAGTACCACCGCAGTGCCAGATATCGTCCCGTGAAATAAGGGTGCTATGCACTTTTGTGTTTCGGGATAGGGCACTGTAGATAGTAAAATTACCGGGTATAAGACACCTAACATCTGTTGTTTCGGGTGACGAGTGCAGTGTGGCATTGATGTAGAATAATAACTGTTTATCAGTTGTTGGTCTGCTTCAATGCCACTTTGTCATGGTCAGGCGTAACACTTACCATCATGTGAGCGTCCTGACCACAGACATCAGAATATACATTAGACTGGACAAGCCGCCAAGTTTATAGGCAGTCCCAGTGTCGCAATTTCTTTTCGGTTCTTACCTGTGAAAAGTTATTATATTTCTTGGTAAATTTACTGATTCATTGCGATAATGGCATGTTACAATTGCACAGGATGGCATTTTGGACAAAAACGGTAATTTCTTCTAATATTCGTGCGTCTTGACTCGTCTCACAGAGCGTAATCTGGTAGCCAGTGTATGCTCATTGAGCTTACAGTTGTCGCACTTTAAACGCGGCTTGCCCCATCTCCTGTATTGGGAAATCTGTGGTACTAGTATATCGTTGAGTGCTAGATATCTAGACAAATAGTGTGTGTAATGCGCAGATAATGTTCATGGAGAGCGCGGAGACGTACAGCAAGGTGGACAACTGGCCGCCGGAGTGCGAGCGAGCGCTCACACACCGCGTCTGCTGCGAGGCGCCCTCTCTCCCACCATAACCTGCTCAGGATCATCTGTATTGGACTCTCCAAGGTAACCCTAGTTCCTACCTAAGTAACTAAATATGAAAGAAAGAAAGAATCAAATCAAAATCAAATCAAAAATATTTATTATTTCCTGAATAATTGTTAGAATTATAATATGTCGGAATCCCCTTTTAAGCAGAAATTGCCTGTACCAGGGGATTCCGCTCCTTCACAAATGCAGTACATACAACATTGAGCAATGTCAAAATAAACAATGTCTTCAGGTAAATAATTTAAGTCTGACAACATGTATCTATAAGCTACTAGGTTTACAATAATATGTCTTATAACAGTTATACATTAAAATCATAGACATACATGCAAGAAAGAAATATTTATTCTGTGATTGTACACAATATTACCTTAAACATAAAAACTTAAATCTAAAGACACAGAACAGGTATACCACTCAGCAAAAGCCATGGTGATGAAGACACCATGACACTGGTCTTCCGTGGCTATATAATTAGTATATAATTATTTAAATTACTTAGATAAACAATAAACTATCTACATCAATCACGAAGCAATACCAACTTAAAAATGTCCGACCTGCCACCACACATACGTTGACTTATTGTTATATTTACTATAAATAATTATTCATTAAAATTTTGACCTTAAGTCGTCATTAAAAGGGTACAAAATACAAGCACGAGAATACTACTATGACATGTAGCGAGCAATTATGAATGAAAAATTTGCCAATGGGCAAAATTTTGTCGCGGACACTTTTTGAGTGCATTTGGTTAGTTTATTGTGTATCTAAGTTTTGGGGGGGATTTTGTTAAAATTGCAAAAACTTAAAACAATGGGCCATGAATTTCTTAAACGAGAGTAAAAACCGTTTATTTATTAATTTTAGGACAGTTTACAAAACATACACTTATTACATTGACATTATACATACGTAAGCGATACTAACAAGTAGTGATGCCTTAATTACAAACTGCCACGACAAGCACAGCTGACATGGAAGCAGTTTAGCAAAATAAAAGTTAAACAGAATTTAGTGTAAATAACATACTTAATAATACTAACCTAGAGTATAGGTTACAAGTGAGTACAACAATTACAAAATTATGCTACCGTTATGATATAATAATAGGGAAGGTGCACAAATTTTATTTTTGTGTTTATTTTAAAGAACTACATTTGGAATAGACCACAAGTATATTTAAAAATATAAAAACTATCATTTTCTGCATAAAAATGCGGTTTGAAATTGACAATTTCAAATATCGCGCCAAAACGGGCTGGCGTGACGTTTGACGTCAGATATGTGAATGTACCTCCTTTTCTTCAAGGACTTTCATACTTTTGCATTTTTATCTCGACTGTCGAGACCTAATTTATAAGAATTTTAAATAACTGATAATGTATGGATTTAATCAATTGATACTCCGGAAAAAAAGCCGTGTTGACCATGCTTTGTGCTAATGTGATTATCTAATAACAATCATATTGTTTTTGACTGACACAAAACCAGGAAAAAAGAGATTTCGAGCTGTGAAGAAGATTGAATTATTATTCATCAAACTATTTTTCGATGCAGTGAAGACGACTATGATGTTAGAAAACTTGTTATATAGTACTTGTTATTCTTCATCTTCTTGTATGAAAAACAAACATATTACTACCTAATACACACATTGAAAATACACCAAGTTTAATATTGATTTATTATATTACAGTCACAAAAACATACAAACTTACACAATTATGATATATATTACATTTTTTAAAACAAAGGAAATTATTAAGTGTAAGTGCCATGGATGAGGACTGCACAGGGCAGTTCCATGTGGAAATCCTCAAGGCAGCGTTTTTCAAGCAGTTTCTGCTCACACTGTGATGAGTTAAATATGACCTTTTCTTTTTGCTCACTACTTTAATTTTCATGTTTGGTGATGAAACACAATCATTTCTAGATTATCAGTAGACATTATGCTTCGATATTTGAATAAAGTACCGTAAAAAGTCTATATTTCGCATCAGGCTTATTGCGGTTTGTAAAACTCATTTCCGACAAAAATAAATTACAACCATGTCAACATTAACTTTGGTAGTTTCCTGGAGACTGCTTTTACAGTCCTAAATTTAATTTTTGTTCGAAAAATGCCGATTTTGTCGTTTTAATGTTCACATTTTACTAAACCTTTAACGTCAAAATAATATGTCATACATAGATGACGTAAATGACAGTGATTGGTGTTTAAATTTACGTTCCGTTTCAAGTAATTTCAATTTGTAATTATTTTTAAAAAACAGCGTAAATTAAAATGTAAACCTTGCGGTGTCCCTTCTTTTATATTATTTTAACATTTTAATATCAAAATATTCATTTATATTACATTTGCATGTTCCCTTTATTTGTTACCTTTACTTTAAATAAGTAGATATTTTTATCATCATCATCATTACAGCCCAATTATGTCCACTGCTGAACGAAGGCCTCCCCTAATGATTTCCACGCGGACCGATCCCTTGCAGTTGACATCCATCTGCTACCGCCACCTTAACCAGATCATCCGTCCATCTGGTTGGGGTCGGCCTACGCTTCGCTTTCCGTTACGTGGACGCCACTCGAGAACCTTTCCGCCCCATCGGCCATCGGTTCTACGTACTATGTGCCCTGCCCACTGCCACTTCAACTTGCTAATCCTCTGGGCTATGTCGGTCACCCTAGTTCTCCTACGGATATCATCGTTTCGGATTTTATCGCGTAGGGAGACACCTAACATAGCCCTCTCCATAGCACGCTGAGCAACCTTGAGTCTATTCAAGAGGCCCTTAGTGAGCGACCACGTTTCGCTTCCGTATGTCATAACTGGCAACACACACTGGTCAAAGACCTTCGTCTTGAGACACTGAGGTATTTTGGACGAAAAGATCTGCCTTAACTTCCCGAACGCTGCCCATCCTAATTGGATTCGACGAGAAACCTCCTTCTCGAAGTTGGACCTACCCATTTGGACTACCTGTCCCAGGTACACATATTCGTCAACAACTTCGAGGACAGAACTTCCAACTGATATCGGTATAGGTACGACATGGGCATTAGACATGACTTTCGTCTTGTCCATGTTCATTTTAAGACCCACCTGTTGAGAAGCTCCGTCTAGGGTTTCGAGCATAGTGCTTAAATCCTCCATGGATTCTGCCATGACTACTATATCATCGGCAAATCGAAGATGAGTGATGTACTCGCCATTCACGTTGATGCCAAGTCCTTTCCAATCGAGCAGCTTAAACATATCTTCCAACGCAACTGTGAACAGTTTCGGAGATATAACGTCTCCCTGTCTCACTCCTCGGTGCAATTGGATAGGTTGTGTAAGCTCTTCATGTACACGGACTGACATAGTAGCGCTCTCGTACAGACATCTCAATACTTCGATATAGCGAAAGTCAATATGGCACCGTGGAGGGCCTGAAGCACAGCCCAAATCTCGATCGAATCAAAGGCTTCTCATAGTCCACAAACGCCAAGCATAATGGCGGTTATACTCTCTAGTCTTCTGTATAACCTGCCGCAGCGTATGTATGTGGTCTATGGTGCTGAAGCCTTTGCGGAACCGGCTTGTTCGGGTTCCGCAAAGGCTTCAGTTCCGGTTTGTTTTTTATCATAACATTTAAATTCGGTTAAGTTCAGGGTTCAATTTGGTAAACTTCTCCCATGTCATTTGTGCTTGTCATGGCAGTTTGTAATAAAGTCTTAACTACTTGGTTGTATCCCTTACAAATGTATATTGTCAATGGTATAAGTGTGTGTCTTGTAAACTGTCCTAAATAAATAATTAATATGGGCCCTCAATCCAGACACGAGCATAAAGTTTCATAGTCAAAATATCACAAAAAATCTATCTGTGGATTTATGATTCTTATTAAGGATGTAGTTTAAAATTTCTTAAATATTTTAAGAAATTCCCAAATCAATAGGACATAATTGCAGATTTTTGGCGGTATTTCTAGGGCTCTCAGTCCAGATGCACATGTATAGTAATAATAATAAACGTTTATTTCGGTTGTTGACCCACACTAGAGACCCTCGTCCGAGTATTCTATGCGGGGAATATGGACATTATTCTAACATTTTGTTAGTACATAAGTCTACCATCTCCGGTCATTGGTAATGTCGAACCCATTTGGAGTTGCGGTTGAGAGGTCGGCTGCAACACCAAGGGTTCCGGGTTCGATCCCCGGGCAGTACAAACATTTGTCTGCACGAACATGTCTGTGTGTATTGGTCTGGGTGTTTTCCATGTATAATTTATTTATTTATTTCAATTGCATATCATATGTATTTCATAAGATTTTACAATATTGGGTCGTGATCATATGGACCCTGGAAGGGTGTTGCAATTTAACATTAACATAAAATCCTATTTACATTAATATTGATTTAGACATTTAGTACATTATTTAATTCAGTCAATAACAAATCAATATAATATCAGAATAGAGAAAATAAAATACAATAAAGATTATTAAATTAGCAATAATAGTAAGTCAAATTAAAATATATTTAAAAAAATATATAATATGTCAAAAAAAAAATGTTTGTTGATAAAATATACAATAATCAAAAAATAACGGAATATAAATGTCAAATTAATTAATTTTGATATACAATAAAATTTACAATACAAACAAACACAAAATACTTGTGTGCAGACCGACATTTCCCATAGGTACATACTTATAAGGCAATACTTAATGCCTTGTCAAATTATTTATTTTTATCATTCATATATTCGGATAAGTCGTAGTAGCATTTGCCATGTAAAAATGTTTTTAAAAGGTTAATGTATGTGTTATAATTTGTTTCGGATTTTATATGTTCAGGTAGGTGGTTGTACACCTTTATTGACATGGCATAGGGTCCTTTTGAGGCCATGTCCGTTTTATATAAGGGCAATACTAAATTGTTTGGATATAGGGACCTAGCATTTGCGTCTCCCTTTTTATTATACATGCCAGGATACTTACGCACGAATTTACACGACTCCAGTATATATATAGATGTTAATGTAAGCAATTTAAATTTGACAAAATGTGGTCTACAACTTTTTGTTCGTTGTATTCCTGCCAGGATAATATGTATGTATTAACAAAAAAAAGTATATAATTATGTTTATCCGTTGTTTAGTACCCATGATTAAAAAATCATGATGAAATCTGGACCGATTTTGGCCACGGCGACCATCTTCAACTCCTGTTTACCGTCTAATCAGAGTCCATATTCGGAAGCAGTCAGTTACGCAGGAGATATTAAGGTGCACAAACGTACGCGCAAATGCATGTGCACAAGTCCCAAGTTAAGCCTGTATTTGTACCACAGACATTTCAATACAATTAGACGGGTCGAGTCGCCAAGTTTATAGGCAGTTCCAGTGTCGCAATTTCAACTTACACACATACATTTAAAATACTTACACTTCCTAATATTACTCGTCATTGGTCAATGTTTACCCAATCACGGACAACTTGAACGCGGTGTTCAGTGCGGGGAAGCGTTATATCGATAGATATCTATACTTTTTCTAATACCTGCACGAAGAATGGGCATACACTGGCAGCCAGTGCATGCCCATTGGGCTTACATTTGTCGCACTTTAAAGATAAGATAAGACACCATCTCTAGTATTGGGAAATCTGTGATTAGCGGCCATGATACAGGCGTAAGTAGTGGGTAGATGTGGGTGTGTGTGAGTGTGTGTGTATGTGTATGTGCGTGCGGCAGGAGGTGCCGGTGGGCGCGGCGGAGGCGCTGGAGCTGGCGGAGGCGCTGGTGCGGCGCGCATGCGCCCTGCCGCCCGAGGACGCGCCGCTGGCCGGCCTCCAGCCCGACCTCGCCGACTACGTCTTCCAGCTGTGCGCCTTCACGCCGCCCGACAACATGCACCTGCCGCAGGGGTCAGCCAACTCATACACCTCATGGAATAATCATATTATATTTATTACCATCATAATCAGCTCATTATACCGAGAGACACGAGCCTACCCGTACGCGGGTGTAATATATAAGCATTAGTCGTCCACGCGGGCCCCGAGTGGATTGGGGGACTTCACGCACAACCTTTGAATCTTTCCACAGGCGTGCGCAGGTTTCCCTACGATGTTTTCCTTCACCGTAAGAGCGTCGGGTAAACGTACAAATCATTTCAAAAATTTGAAAGATATTGGTACGTGGCGGTATTTGAACCTGCGTCCCCAGATCGAAGTCAACAGTCCACACCAAAGAGCCACCGATGCTCATTCATTGATACGGTGCCTTCATACTGCGATACCTTTCTTTTACAACTTATAGAAATTAATATTCTATAACACTGGTGCCAAGTCCTATTGGCAGCAATGTATAATATCATATTGAGACATGCTCGTAATCTTTTAAAATATAGGTTAGCTATTGTGAAGTTACCAAGTGGTCGACTCGGTACTGAGTCGTCTATGTGGGTACCACCGCAGTGACAGATATTGTTCGGACCTTAGTCGGGAGAAGAATGATGTAACTACAAATTTCTAGTCTAAAACTTTGTATTCGAGGTAAATAAAATTACAATATAAATTATGAATGACGCGCGCGATGTCGTCGGTGGTGTCGGTGGAAGTGTCCTGTCGCGTCGCCAGCCGCCGCGCACACCAACGGCTCAGCCGACGCGCGCCGATGGTGCCCGAACAGATATCGTCCCGTGAAACAGGAGTGTTATGCACTTTTGTGTTTCGGGATGAGGGCACTGTAGCTAGTGATAGACCTAACATATGTTGTATCGGGTGACGGGCGCAGTGCAGTATTGATGAAGAGTGATAACTGTCTATCAGTTGTCAATCTCCTTCAATGCCGCCTCCTTCATGGTCAGGCGTATCACTTACCATTAGGTGAGCGTTCCGACAGTCCTGTACACTATAACATAAAAAATATATATTGTCAAGTATTTTTTTTTGTCTCAGTCTCGCCTTGCAATAAGCGATGACTAGGCCGATGGTGGTACACTTTAACCCTGAAAATGGGTAACTGTTGATGTGTGTTTGTGGACAGGTACACGCCGCCTGCGCTGGCCATCACGTCGCTGTACTGGCGGGGGTGGACGCTGTTGGTGATGGTGGCGGCCCACAACCCCAACGAGTTCGCGCCGCAAGCCGCCGCCGCCTACCCCACGCTCAGGGCACTCATCGAGCTCTGCATCACTGGGTACCTCACCACTACACACACATTCACACACTATATATACATATATAATATGTCATGATTAATATTTTTAAATGTTCGCTCCTTGATAGTTGGAAACTTTTAAACATATAACCAAAAAAATTTCACAAAGAAGTTTTCTTGTTACTGCCATTTTTTTTTATATACTCGTAAATGCAAAACATTTCAATAGACTATTACACTTCTAGCTATAGGAGTCCACTGTTGAACATTGGTCTTCCCCATTTTGCCCGGTCCTCCGCTTCGCTCATCCATCCTCCACCGGCAACCTTTTGCAAGTAGTCGGTCCATCGGGCGCGCTTTTTTTAAAATAATTTATATTTTAAAAAAGCAATATTTCAATTGGTTATATTATTATTAGGTCGCGGTGAGCCAGAGATAAAAATAGAGTAGAGAAACATTTTTTTATCCTTTATAGGCAGACATTTGATCGCCATCTCACCTGATGGTAAGTGATGATGCGGCCGAGGATGGATCATGCCTGCCTAGAAGCAGCCTATTCACTCTTGCCTTGAAGACGGCCAGGTTGTAATGATCGAGGAACACATAAGGAGGCAAAGAGTTCCATTCCTTTGCGGTGCGCATTGGGAACGAGGCACCATAGCCGGCTGTGCGGATGTGTGGAATGTCTACCACGTAAGGGTGGAACACTCGCCTCCGTCTTGTATCCCGAAGGTGAAAAGTTGTTGATGCACTAAGAATGTGCATAGCATCAAAGTTCAGACAATGCAAATTTTTTTGTGACGCTTTAAGACGTCTCTGGCGGTCAAAGTGCCAAGTGCCAAGCTAGTTAAATTATATTTATGGAATTTATCTAATTTAATCCTTTCAATTCCAATGCCACTGGCACACATTGAACGCCATGGATCCAGACAGTAGAAAATCTATTGTGTCAAGCGTTTTAAGGTTAATGGGTTAAGAGACCCAATATATTCACCTTTGTGTTTGAAATCCTTGCGTTTAATAAGTACGAATTGGTGCAGGAAGCCAAGCATAGAGTGGAGCAGCAACCCTACGGCGGAGGCAGAGCGCGTTGAGAACGAGCGGGCGGCCATACTGCAGCTGGAGACACACCTCGCCACCGCCAGCAACGCCAAGCTACCCGTCACCGAGCACACCTCCCGCCTGCTCAGCCAGGTAAGTGATATAACACTTCACTTATTTATTTGTTAACAGTTGAATAGTGGAAAACTTCAAAAGTGGTGAAAAGTGTGTTCACACCCCCTCCACTCTTTCTAATGAATAAATATTACGACATTGACAGCGCCATCTAATTGCAAAGCATTTAGCTTGGGGATACTAAATAACGGATTTTTGTTGTTTGTTGTTATAAATGCTTGTACTGCCCGGGGATCGAACCCGGAACCTTTGGTGTAGTAGTCGACGTCTAGACTATTACATCACATGGGTCGTCAAATTATGTTAACAGTTAAATAATAGAAAAATATAATTGATGGAACCATTATAGATTCGTCATGTTTGTCCGTCCGTATGTCACAGCACTTTTCTTCGAAACTATAAGAACTATACTGTCGAACTTTGTTACAGTTGAAACTCATAACCAGTCAATAATTTTGTTGGCTGCAAAATTCAGTGAATAATTGACCGATTGCCTCGTTAAGAACCCTTATTGACTGCAAAATTCAGCGAATAAGCTCATTGACCACTTATGAGTTTTGAATGTAACTTATATATTCTGTGAACTGCAGTAAGATTTTTATAATGAAACTGAAAAAAAGTTTTGAAACTCAAAAAGTTTTCTTATATGTGTGTGGTAATTTTCTTATAGGTCTTCAAAAATGATATTGAGGTTTCTAATATATATTTTTTAAATAAAATAGTTACGCGACAGACACATTCAAAGTTTTAAAAAGAGTCTCCTTCCCTCCTCTCTCTAATTTCTTAAATACGGAATTGACATAACCAAAAAGAACTTGACTCCTTTAATTAATTTTGGAGTGTTGTTATCAGCTGACGCTGCTAGAGCCGCAGGGCCCAGCCCGGCGTCCTCCCCCCGGCGTGGTGGAGGCGCTGGTGGCCGCCAGCTCCGCCCTGCGCCTGGGCCGCCTGCTGTGCCGCCAGCCCGCCCTGCTGCTGGACCTGGTGGACCGACACGGCACCCGACGCGCCATGCCCTGGCTCCACCACCTGCTCAAACACGACCAGCTCGAGCTTAGGTAACACCTCTTGATGCTTGCTTGCCATGTCCTATCTACACAACCTACTCAAACACGATCAGGCAGGAATAACCTCTCGCTGGTTGCTTATAGCCTGGTACTTGCAACGTTCACATGCAATATTTAAAGTATGATTGATCATATTGAAAACATGATTAATTTAGCGTGACTTTTTGAATTTGAGTTCTAATTTGCAATATATTTTAAAAAAATAATTGACAGTTCAAAAATGCTTATCTGTAAAAAAATTAGAAGCTCAATCTATGTTTCTCTCTCCCAGAAACACACTTATACAACATGTGCACCTACTTATCAAGCACGAACAGCTCGAGCTTAGTATGACCTTTCGCTACTTGATTATAGCTGGTACTTGCCAGGCCCTGGCTACCACCGCTTGCACAACCACGACCAGTTGGATCGCCGTTATGACATCGGATAACCTCTTCCTATGTGCTTATGTCCTAGTACTTTAGCACAATGAGATGTGGGGAGATTGGGCCGTAGCCCATCACCGGACCCAATGCGGATTGGTTGTTAACTACTAATGTCTTTAAGGTACGACATCTTGATGGTTGCTTATGTCCTGGTACTTTGACACCATTCGCATATCTAACTCTGGTCGATGACTTGGCCTGACCTGGCTATAACTACATGCTTAAGCATCACCAGTTGGAGCTCATTACGTCAGATTACCTCTTGCTGTGTTCTTATGTCCTTGTACTTTAGTACCATTCAGATACGACATATCTAACTCGCTCTACGCACTATGCTCTGATTATCTCTTGCTGTGTGCTTATAACCTAGTACTTTAGCACCATTTACATGCGACATACAATATAATCGTGATTTAATTTATTGTGGTCGGGACCGACGGCTTTACGTGCCCTCTGAAGTACGGGATCATCTTTTTGGACAATCATTTGATTCAGCCAGCAATGTCTTACGAACTACAAAAGTCGTAAAAAGTTACGTTTCCCTGCGGGATTCGAAACCACCTCGGCCGCTTATAGCCTGGTACTTGCCATGCCAACCTACACTACATACTTAAGCAAGACCAGTTTGGAGCTCAGGTATAACGTCGGATTACCTCTTGCTGTGTGCTTATGTCCTAGTACTTTAGCACCATTTACATGCGACATACATAATCATGATTTATTTATTATTTAGGCCGGAAGCGACATCTTTCCATATCCTCCAAAGCACGGAAACTGCAATGTCCTTACGGAACTACAAAAGTCGTAAAATATTACGTTTCCCCGCGATATTCGCACCCGTTTCGGCCGTCTGCTTAGGTACCATCTCTTGATGGTTGCTTATAGCCTGGTACTTGCCATGCCCTAACTACACAACGTACTCAAGCACGACACATAGGGTACAGAAAAAGCGACTTCGTTTTATACTGTTTAGTGATACAGCAATTATTTTATGTACTTGCCGCATCAGCTGTTCAAGCACGACCAGCTCGAGCTTAGGTACGACCACAGATTTCCAATACAGGAGATGGGGCAAGCCGCGTTTAAAGTGCGACAACTGTAAGCTCAATGAGCATCACACTGGCTACCAGTTTACGCTCTGTAAACGAGTCAAGACGCACGAAATTAGAAGAAATTACCGTTTTGTCCAAAACGCCATCCTGTGCAATTGTAACATGCCATCATCGCAATGAATCAGTAAATTTACCAAGAAATATAATAACTTTTTCACAGGTAAGAACGAAAAGAAATTGCGACACTGGATTGCCTATAAACTTGGCGGCTTGTCCAGTCTAATGTATATTCTGATGTCTGTGGGTACGACCTTTCGCTAGTACTTAGGGTCATTTACATACATTACCTCAAGGACCATTCCTGGTACTTTGGTACTATTAAAAATGTACGTTTCATAATAATAAGGAAAGCGAATAATTATTATTTGTTGATGGAAATCTAAATATTGCTGCCTTAGTTAAACAAACTAACTAGGTGCACTATTTCACTCAAATAGTGTCTACGGCAAAAGTATGCCCATTGCGTCATTTGGATAGGATTTCATTCATAATCACGTCGCCTCACTAAATGTCATAATGACATAGGAGTATGCTTTTGATTTTGTACTCTTGTATCTTTGTATGAGGCGTTTAGGTCAAAATTAAATCAATAATTTAACGTTATAAAAATAACACTAAATATACGTATGTGCCATGGGGCTGTCATTTCTCGGTTCACGTTTCTTCGTGATTGTGGATCTACATAGTTACGAGTGGTTTGTTGGTGATCTAAGATGGCTTTGTATACGTGACGGTGAGCGTCGGTGGCTCAGTGGTGTGGACTGTCGCCGTCCTACCGGGAGGGCGGGCTCAGGTTCAAATCCCGACACGTACCAATGTGTTTTCGAATTTTCGAAAATATATGCACGTTATCCGACGCTCTTACGGTGAAGGAAAACATCGTGAGGAAACCTTCATGCACGCCTGCGAAGAGATTCGAAGGTTGTGTGTGAAGTCGTCCAATCCGCAGTGGGCCCGCGTAGACGACTAAGCCTAATCACCTTATACGGGTTATGCTCGTGCCCCTCGGTGAGGACGTTGAATGAGCTGATGATGATGATGGTTTCGTATACAAGCGAAGTGCGCATTCTGCAGTGGTACCGTCGGCAGGCAGTGTGTGTGAGTGTGCGTGTGTTGCAGCGTGCTGCCGGTGCAGTGCCTGTGCGAGTTCCTGTCGGCGGGCGGCGGCGAGGCGGGCAAGGCGGGCGAGCTGTGCGCCCACCTCCGCCGCACGGTGGGGGCGGGCGGGCCCGACGCCGCCCACGTGCTCGCCTACTACACCGCGCGCCTGGCGCACGCGCACGCGCCCACGCGCGCCTCCGCCGCCCGGGTCAGTGCAGGCACCCCGTTGGATTCAAATTCAAAATTCTTTATTCAAATTAGGCTTACAAAAAGCACTTATGAACGTAAAAAAATATACAAAAATATAATAAAAAACAATTAAAAATACTAAACTAAAAATATGAATTTTGATGCTTTGAAAAAAAAGCGCTTCAGTGGATTGGCCTGTTGAGAAAGAAGCACCCAAGAAAACTCAACAGTGTAGCCTTTTTTAAAAAACGATTACTTAATGTACAATATGTCATAAACACTGAAATAGCTGAGCAATTTAAGACCAAGGATTTTTATCACATAAATATTCGTCAATAGTGTAGTACCCTTTTTTAGAAAGGTGGTTTTTTATTCTAGCTTTAAACATGTGTAAAGGTAACTCGACAATATTCTGCGGTACCTTATTACAAAAACTAGTCTAGTCACTGAACACACATAAGTCAAACTGAAACCCTTAGATACTACATCATACATTAAAGCGGCTAATTAAAATACACATGTTTTTATATATACACATACATATTTTTCCACAGGGATTGAAATTAGTCCTGTCACAGTCTGATGACACGACAGAGCTGGACTACAACGCCGACGTGAACCCAGAGTGAGTACGATGTCTTGTCTTTTCTTCAACCTGTTATGTATGAACTATCGGGTATGGTAATAATGCTAGCTATTAACCCCATTGAACGTCGGGAACCCAGACACAATAGAAAATCTATTGTGTCTGGCGCCTCAAGGCGACATTGGCGGTCAAAGGGTTAAAATCATATGCATATTGCCAATTAAATTCTTTTTTTCTTATCGCAGTCTACGAATTACGGAAGATAGAGGCATTTTAGGGTTCCGGACCCAAATGACAAAAACGGAACACTTGCCTAGACTCAGTCTCCACACCAGAACTCGTCTGCTCCAACGGCCATCGGTTCTGTGACATACGTGACCGGCCCACTGCCACTTCAACTTGCTGATCCGGCGGGCTATGTCGGTAACTTTAGTTCTCTTACGGATTGAATCATTTCTGATCTTTTACGTAAGAGAGACCCCGATCATAGCTCGCTCCATTGCGTCTTATGTTCAAAGACAAATAATGTGTATGTATGAGCGTCGGTGGCTCAATGGTGTGGACTGTTGCCCTCCTACCGGTAGGGCTGAGGTTCAAATCCCGCCACGTACCTATTTGTTTTCAAATTTTCGAAAAAATATATGTACGTTATCCGACGCTCTTACGGTGATGGAAAACATCGTGAGGAAACCTACGCACACCTGCGAAGAAATTTAAAGGTGCGTGAAGTCGTCCAACCCGTACTGGGTCCGCGTGGACGACTAAGGCCTAATTACCGTATACGGGTAGACTCGTGCCCACCGTTTAATGACCTGATTATGATGATGATGGTATTTGTCATAAAAAGGCCTTAAAAACAAAAGTTTTTAAATTACGTGCACATTGACTAGGTACTGTATTCATTGCAACTATTTCAGTCAGCAACTTGCGAAAGGTTGTTGATGGAGGCTGTATGAATAAAGCGAAGGACCAGGATATCTGTCGTATTATTGAAGGAATACTCCATTTTAAAATGGAGGACACCCAATACCAAGGGATTTTATGTAGTACATTGTTATTGGGTGAAAATAAGGCCAATTAAAAGGTCTTAAGTTGGGCTTCAAACGGACGCCTGGCAACTTTACGTCAGGTAATTGATTTGTGTGTGTGTGTGTGTCAGCGAGTGGCTGAGTCTCCTGTGGTCGCTGCCGTCGTGGGAGTCGGTCCGCGCGGACGTGGTGTCCCGGGTTCGGGCCGCGGCGCTGGCGGAGTGCGAGCCCCGCCACGTGGCCGCCTACGTGCGCTTCCTCGCCAGACACGTGGCCGACGCGCCGCACCTCGACCACACCGACCTCGTGCTGGTCAGTCACACACACCACACACACAGCGCACATGTACGCTCACACAGCGCACAGCGCTCAGATACAGTCACATACACACACACACACCGCACAGCGCTCATATACAGTCACACACAAACAGCGCTCAGATACAGTCACACACACACACTCACACACAGCGTCAATCAGCACACACACACACACACACACACACACACACACACACACACACACACACACACACACGAACAGCGCACAGATTTGAAACCATAGGCGATGTCATCATCAGCACTTAAATTCATTCAACAAACTCAAAAAAAATTGTACTGAAAATTCTAAATTATTTATTGTTTTCTGATTAGTGTCACTCACTTTGCATACCCCACTCATAATCTCTGTTCACGGCACTGCCCTATAGTGAACCTAAATCGTTTTCATTCGCCATTGCGAGCGGTGTATGCGTGCAGGATCTGAGCCAGCTGCTGATGGAGCGCACGACGGTGATGAGCAGCGTGTTACCGCCGGGAGAGGTGCGCGACCCCCCCGCGACCCCCGCGACCCCCCGACCCGCCACTCACCGCACGCTGCACGCGCTCACCTCCGTGCTGTATACACATCTCATGCAGGTACCAATAGCAATCACCATCAGCACATAAAAACGTCCCCACCAAAGGGTACGTAACTACCTGTATAGGGTGTACAGGTCTTAGTCGTTCACGCGGGCCCAGTGCGGGTTGGACGACTTCACGCACAACCTTTCTCTTCGCAGGCGTCCGCAGGTTTCCTCACGATGTTTTCCTTCACATTAAGAGCGTCGGATGACATACATATATTTTTCAAAAATTCGAAAATACATTGGTACGTGGCGGGATTTGCACTTCAGCCCTCCCGGTAGGAGGGCGACAGCCCACACCATTGAGCCACCGACCCTCATTACCGATACTAGATTTTAATTAATTAAACACAATTTGGGTAACTCGGAACATTTTTAATAGTATTTCTGAAGATACGATCTCATTTATACTGACCTTTATTCTTTGGCTTGATAGCGTTTTTATAAGGTGTATGCTTTTTTTATACGTGTAAAAAGTTTTGTGTATTTAAAAAAAACAAACCATAGCAACAAACACTTCCAAAAACTTCATCGCTTAAAAAGGAGGCAATGTCAAAATTATGACATAGAGGCGGAGGTTTGACGATCTAAGTTACAGGACTTGTTCTAGTTCTGGTGTCAGCTTGCCATAATTTTTTACTTCATAAGTTAAAATGTATTATAAAAAACTGTAAGATTATTGTGATAATCGTCATCGTCGACCTAAAACGTCCACTGCTGAACGAAGGCTTTCTCTAATGATTTTCACGGAGACTGACCTCTTGCAGTGGATATCCATCTGCTGCCCACCTTGACCAGATCGTCAGTCCATCGGCCTATGGTGATCATCGTCATTATTACAGCCTAAAATGTTCACTGCTGAACGAAGATCTCCCTTAATGAGTTCTCGAGTGGCGTCCACGTAACGGAAAACGAAGCGTAAGCCGACCCCCACCTCAATCAAATGGATGACCTGGTTAAGGTGACGGGTAGCTGTAGAAGATGGATGTGAACTGGTAGGAATCGGCCCGCGTGGAAATCATCACTCGAGGCTTTCGTTCTATTGTGATTATATAAAAAAAAATATTAATTGTACTACGCCATTAATAGTTTCTTTGTTACTATGTTCGGGTTTTCGGGATATTATTCTCGTACTCGAGTTACAATGAAAAACTAATTCACCGGTGTTGTAACCCATTGAACGCCGGGAATCCAGACATAATAGAAAATCAATTGTGTCTGGCGCCTTAAGGCGTCATTGGCGGTCAGAGGGTTAATTATTTATCTAGGTATGGTAGTTGCGGGCCTATCAGGTTAATTTTGTGTTGTGATTGTTTCCATGTGTGTGCGGTAGTTGCGCGCGAGCAGCGGTCCGGAGACGGAGGCGGAGGCGGGGGCGGGCGCGGAGTGGTGGGCGGGCGGCGAGCGCGTGCGGCTGCAGTGGGCGGGCGGCCGCCGCGCCTCCGTGCCGCTGCTGCTCGCGCACGCCCACCTCAAGCTGCTCACATACGGACCCTCCATATGTAACGTACCTGCCTACTCACATACACACATACACAATATGTATATACTAGCTGACTCGGCGAACTTCGTACCGCCTAACAGTCAATTAATATCGTGTTACCTTTAGCTGAACTAATTTTTACAACATTTAATTTATGAACGCACGCGTAAACATTTGTCATTTTTTCTGAACGCATGTCAACTATTACTTATAGTATTTGACAGGATGGAAAATAAATGTTTGACAGGTACGATACAAACATACAGGAGGTAACATTTAGGAAAAATGATTCATCTTTTATAATTATGTTTTCGTCAAGTTTTCATTATTTTTAAGATGTATTCTGCTATTCGGGGCGGGGACAAATTTAACGAACCAAAAACCATGAAAATTGGTCTAGCCGATCTCGAGTTATAAGTGTTGTAACAAAACCGATTTTGTTTTATATATATAGATTATATCACAATTTTTTAACTGTTAACGTCGACCTGTTAAATTCGCCAAGTTGGTAGCATTGAATTTACCCGCCCGTAGCCTTCCTCGATAGCCGTTGGAGCAGACGAGTTCTGGAGTGGAGACCGCGTCTCGGCAAGCGTAGCGTAGGACGCCCTCCGGCCCGATGGACCGACGACTTGCGAAAGGTCGCTGGTGGAGGCTGGATGAGAAAAGCGGAGGACCGGCATACCTGGCGCAAAATGGGGGAGACCTATGTCCAGCAGTGGACTGCGATTGGTTGATTAAGATAGCCTTCCTCACCTCCCTGCGAACACCCGTCAGTACAGTCTGCATATGTCGTCACGCACATTGAATGTTTCCTGTGCTCTCATCATTCATCATCATTACAGCCCAATTATGTCCACTGCTGAACGAAAGCCTCCCCTAATGATTTCCACGCGGACCGATCCCTTGCAGTTGACATCCATCTGCTACCCGCCACCTTAACCAGATCATCCGTCCATCTGGTTGGGGGTCGGCCTACGCTTCGCTTTCCGTTACGTGGACGCCACTCGAGAACCTTTCCGCCCCATTGGCCATCCTGTGCTCTCGTTAGATTTCAAATATTTTCATGTAGTCCATGAACGTATTAAAAAATATGGATCGACTGGCATTAATACACAAAATGTGTCTCCAAAATGACAGCTACTGTCTATTATGTAATTTTGTGAACTGAAATCACACTAAGCTTAATTACATTGTACGCAGTCGGGTTCCACAAGAAACGGTTTGCTGACCACACCAATGTTGGCAACGTGCTAATATTTTGACAGCTCGAAGTGAACAGTTATAAAAATTGGCTATACACCATGCACATATAAACCAATACGGACAGACTGTCATTAATATATACGAAAATCAAAGAAAAATTTTTTTTTTGGTACACATCTAAAATATTGTGTATAAAAAAGTAAACAAACAAAAACTTTACATTAACAATCTTAATTAAAACTATACATCATCATCATCATCATCAGCTCATTAAACGTCCCCACCGAGGGGCACGAGCCTACCCGTATAGGGTGATTAGGCCTTAGTCGTCCACGCGGGCCCACTGCGGATTGGACGACTTCACACACAACCTTCGAATCTCTTCGCAGGCGTGCATGAAGGTTTCCTCACGATGTTGTTTGTGTTTTCCTTCACCGTAAGAGCGTCGGATAACGTACATATATTTTTCGAAAATTCGAAAATACATTGGTACGTGTCGGGATTTGAACCTCAGCCCTCCCGGTAGGAAGGCGACAGTCCACACCACTGAGCCACCGACGCTCTTCTAAAACTATAAAATCAATAAAAAAATATATCAACATTTAGAGCCCAATTTGATTGCTATATTATCATAGCTAAAAGTAGCTATAACGCAGGTCTTCCATCATAAGCACGGAATCATATTTACAATCATCGGACAATCAGATGATTCAGTATGTGACATAACCAAGCTGGAATTAAATGCACAAAACAGCTATAGTCATTTGAAAGAAAAAATAAATTAAAAAACCCCGACACAAAAACTTAAGTAATTTCCCTTTAAAAAGTAAAAATAATAAAAAAACTTAATGTTAAAGTACCTAAGAATCTATTGTAATTCTAAAAAAAACGCCGCGTTGGGGACCGTGACTAATTATTTCTTTCTTATCTACGATATTTTTCATAAGATGGTTACCTCTTTAGGCTTTTATGTTCTTTTATTAGTCACGGTCCCCAACGCGACGTTTTTTTTAGAATTATCAATAGATTCTTAGGTACTTTAACATTAAGTTTCTTTTATTATTTTTTACTTTTTAAAGTGAAATTACTTAAGTTCTTGTGTCGGGGGTTTTTTAAATTTTAATTTAATTTTTATTTCATACTTTTTATAGGTACGGCTCAACCGATTTTCATCAAACATGTCTAAGAACACTCGCACATAAGTCACCTTTAATACAAAAAAACTAAATTGAAATCACTGTATGTGTTCGGGAGTTATGATGCCACAGACAGACAGACACGTCAAACTTATAACATCCCTCTTTTTGCGTCGGGGGTTAAAAAGAGGTTTATTTTTGTCTATGAGATGATTTTACTAGGTGGTAGACTCGGTACTGAGTCCTCTAGGTAGGTACTGACGCAATGCCAGATATCCCTTCGTAAAATAGAAGTGATTTGCATTTCTATGTTTTGGGATGAGGGCACTGTAGCTAGCAAAATTACAGAGTATAAGAGCCTTATCTGCGTCTGGAATCCTGATGGGCAATGGGTTACAGACCAATGTTTGTGTGCGCAGACGACACGAACCAGGAGATGTACACGTGGCTGCAGTCGGTGTGGGTGGGTCCGGAGGGCGTGGCCTCGGGGGCGGGGCCCGAGAGCCCGCTGCTCCCTGATTGGCTGCGGCTGCACCTCGTGCGCTCGGCCCGCCCTCCCCTATTGGAGGCCGGGCTGAGGGCGTTGCCCGCCCACAAGCTCGCTCTATTCATACAGACTTTTGGGATGCCGGTCGCTTCTATGTCGTGAGTATTTTTCTGTTGTTTTGCTTAATTTTCAGGAATGCACTAGATTATTATCAAGATAAATACGTATCGATAATTATTGTTGATAATAACAAGTAACTGTTTTTGTGCAAAATAGTATAAATACATAATGTGTATTCAAACGAACGCCAATGAAATGTAACAAAAATACAGATATTATAAAATAATTTCAATGTTGATTCATTTCATCGTCATTCCAGCCTTACATATCCTCTGTTTACAGAAATAAAAGGTAAAAATATATAATATCAATATTTCAATTGGAAAACTACTGTCGTCGATTTTTATGTTATTTGATGTGATTGTTGGATAATTTATCGGGGTTTTTTTATTTTGATAATTATTATTTGCAACCTAGGGGTATTTACCGCCCATCTTGAAACAATACTATTATAATGTTACGTTGTGTGGACAGTGCGTTGCTGAGCGCGTTGGACGCGTGTCCGGCGGGCGCGGTGGTCCGCCTGGGGGTGGAGCGCGCGTACATGGCGCAGCTGCTGAGGGTGCAGCGGGCGAGGGGGGCGCGGGGGGGGCGCGCCTTCGCCGCCGCACTGAGGCTGGCGCCCCCGCCCCACCCGCCAGGTACACACACACTGGGGGCGCGCGGGGGGGGCGCGCCTTCGCGCCGCACTGAGGCTGGCGCCCCCGCCCCACCCGCCAGGTACACACACACTGGGGGCGCGCGGGGGGGGCGCGCCTTCGCCGCCGCACTGAGGCTGGCGCCCCGCCCCACCCGCCAGGTACACACACACTGGGGCGCGCGGGGGGGGCGCGCCTTCGCCGCCGCACTGAGGCTGGCGCCCCCGCCCCACCCGCCAGGTACACACACACTGGGGGCGCGCGGGGGGGGCGCGCCTTCGCCGCCGCACTGAGGCTGGCGCCCCCGCCCCACCCGCCAGGTACACACACACTGGGGGCGCGCGGGGGGGGCGCGCCTTCGCCGCCGCACTGAGGCTGGCGCCCCCGCCCCACCCGCCAGGTACACACACAGGGGGCGCGGGGGGGGCGCGCCTTCGCCGCCGCACTGAGGCTGGCGCCCCCGCCCCACCCGCCAGGTACACACACACTGGGGGCGCGCGGGGGGGCGGCGCCTTCGCCGCCGCACTGAGGCTGGCGCCCCGCCCACCCGCCAGGTACACACACACTGGGGCGCGCGGGGGGGCGCGCCTTCGCCGCCGCACTGAGGCTGGCGCCCCCGCCCACCGCCAGGTACACACACACTGGGGGCGCGCGGGGGGGCGCGCCTTCGCCGCCCACTGCGGCTGGCGCCCCGCCCCACCCGCCAGGTACACACACTGGGGGCGCGCGGGGGGGGCGCGCCTTCGCCGCCGCACTGAGGCTGGCGCCCCCGCCCACCCCAGGTACACACACACTGGGGGCGCGCGGGGGGGCGCGCCTTCGCCGCCGCACTGAGGCTGGCGCCCCCGCCCACCCGCCAGGTACACACACACTGGGGCGCGCGGGGGGGGCGCGCCTTCGCCGCCGCACTGA